>VXAB01008419.1:0-12002 GCA_013399175.1 Odontophorus gujanensis | reverse complement strand
TGTGGGGGTGCGGTGTGGGGGTGGGGGCCGGGCCGAGTCCCGCCCGGGTCTGTGCGGCGGAGAGCGCTGAGGCCGTTAATGAGCGCGGGGAGGAGCGGGGGGGTCCCGCACTCCCGGCCGGGGAGGGCCGCGGGGCCGCGCTCCTCGTTCGGGGCCTCTGCGGACGGGGTCTGTGCCGCCCTCCCCGCCCCCTCTGGCTCAGGGGGAGGCCGCGGGGTCTCCCCCCGCCGCGCTCGGAGCTGTCCCGCGTGGAGAAGCGGCCGTCGCCTCCGTGGGGCCCCGAGAGCGCCGCGCCGGGCGAAGCTGAACGCGGCTGAACCTCCGCTCCGGCGGTGAAGCGCTGCGCGGTGCCTCTTCCCGCGGGGCTCCGTCCGGTGATGTGTGCCGTACGTGGGTGCGTTCAGCCCGGCTCTACTTGGAGCTCTCTCATCCCATCGCTGGGGCCTCGCGGTGGTGGTGGGGCCGACTGCTCTGACCCCAAAGCGTCTCAGACCCCGGCGGTTGTGGGGACGACTGCTCTGAGCACAAAGCTTTGCTTTCCCCGTGGATAAACCCCACAACTCCGCGTCCCCCCCGGGCGGTGCGTGCTTCACCCCAGGACCGATTACTCAGCGTCTCACAGCTGAAATGACGGGGACGGAAGGATTGGGGCGTCCCACCCTTCCTGCTCCCGGCCCGGCGTGTTCGGCTCCGGGGAAACACGAGGGGAACGTTTCTCATTTCGCCGCTTTCGCTTTGAAGCGGTCGGTGCCAAAAATGCCGATGAGGGATTTCGGTCGTTTGGTTTCTTTGTGCTTTGTAACGACGGCGCCCGTAGAGTTGGGAGTTCATTGTCACCCTCCGGGGCTTCGGGCCCCTCCCCGGCGGCCGCAGACAAAAGAAGTGCTCTCAATGGCTGCGTCCCCTTCTGGGGGGAGGAAATTGTCCCGGAGGGGCGAGAGGCGTCACAGCATCGGTGCAGGATGGGGCTGAGCTGCTGGGAAGGGCTCTGCTGCGGAGGACCTGGGGGTCCTCACTGAGCACCGGCGGACCATGAGGCAGCAGAGTGCCAACGACGCCGATGTTTGGCCCACATTTGGCGGCTGTGGGGCCGGAGCTGAGCCCTGCAGTGCTGGGATGGACCCCACAGCGTCGGAGCTCAGTGTGCAGAGACCCAACCCGCATCACTCTAACGGGAGTGCGTGTGTCCGCTCCCGGCGTAACCTCTTTGTTTTTCCTCGTTCAGATCTCAGCTTTTTGTGCTGCTCGGTGGTGTCGTTCCGAAGAGGTCAGATGCACCGCACCCGTTTGCTCTCAAAGCACGTTCTGCTGTGCAGTAACCGGTGCCATCTCACCGAACCGCTTCGGCTTCGGGGCCACCGGGTTGCTGTGTGTGTGTGTGTGCTCCGTGCCCCCGACTGCTTTGCACAGGAGCACTCTGTGCTGCTCCGTCCTCAGCCATGTGGGTCTGACCCTGCGCGGGGCCGAGTCCCGGTGCTGTGTTTGGGTGTGCTGATGTTTCTGCTTGTTGTTTTGGTCTGGGAGCAGCAGAAGTGCAGCCGGGCTCGCTGTGGTGTTGGGGCTGTCCCTGCAGCGTGCTGCTGTGCTGCTGGGGGAGCATGGAGCTGCCCGGCCCTGTGCTGTGTGCTGCTCCCCCCTCACGCGGCTGTGACTTGTGCTCAGCTTTTGTTTCTGTAGTGGTTACCCCGGGGATGTGAGGATGTTGGGTCCGAAGGTGCCAGGAAGGAGGCCTCGGTTGTGGCTCTGTGCCACTGCAGCACCAAAGGGATTGAGCCCAACGTCAGTGAAGGGGAAAAGGGGCTGTGAAGGAACACAGCGAGTTTGGTTTTGGATGTGACCTTAACCCACATCTGCTGCCTCTGTCTGGACCCTTTGGATCCCGCTGCTGTTTTTCAGCCTGGGTTGGAGTTAGAGTTGAGGGACAGTTTGGTTATCCAGAGCTGTAAGCCCTCCTGAGCTGCTGCTGTGTTGTGCTCACACCTCTCCGTTTAACACCGCTTCCCCGAGCAGTCTGTGCAGGGGGAGCGTGCCACAGACAGCACTGCCCATAAGGAGCACTCAGGAGAGGGCAGAGGGAACAAAGTGTGTCCTCGTGGAGCCCTGGCCTCGCTCCCTGCCCTCAGCACTGCCTCATTCAGTGGTGCTCCCAGGGACACCCCATAGAGCCCGGGGTCTCAGGGCTGCCGGACCCCCCAGCAGCCACCCCTGAGCAAACCAGGCCTGGCTGTGAACTCACAGCTTGGCTTACGTTCCCCCTAACACGTGCTGCAGGCAGCACAGTGAGGATCTGCCGCTCTGAGGGAGCTGTAGTAAATCCTGACAGAGCAGGGTTTTGCATGGTGATTAAATATTAACACAGCTAATCTCCGAGGGGATGAGGCTGCTGGTGCTGCAGGGGGGTGCTGGGGTCGTGGGGTTTTTGGTGGTTACAGTTTGCACACTTACAGGTCTGTGTTTAAAAGGACAAAAAATGAGATGTATTTGCTGTTGAACAGGTGCTGTGTTGAATTGACTGGGGTAGTTTTCCCCCATCCCTGTGTCCTGGTGGAGCTTGGCAAGAGGGGTAGAATCATTAGGGCTGGAAAAGACCTCTGTGCTCATCAAGTCCAACTGTCAACCCATCCCCACCATGCTCACTCATAGAAACAGAGTCATGAAGGTTGGAGACCTCCAAGACCATCAAGTCCAACACTGGCCCTTCCCCACCATGCCCACTATCCGTGTCCTAAATAGGATCATTAGGGTTGGAAAAGACCTCCAAGGGCAGGGCTGAAACGTGGAGATCTTAAAGCTCTGATTTTGTACGGCTGAAACGTGGGGTCCGTGTGCTGCAGCGCTCACCCCAGTGCAGCAGCTGCCTGACAGCACGGAGCAGTGGAGGTGTTGCAGTGGGTGCTGCCACAGATCCCATGTAAAATCCTGCTGTGTCTGAAGCAGACAGAAGAAACACCAAGGGAATAGCAGCCAGACTGCCTGTTTTGGGCTCAAAACCACTGTTTTCTGTGCCTGCCGTGTGGGAGCACTTGGCACGGTCTGCCTGGCAGCTCTGTGGCACAGAGGGACGTGGCAGAGGGGTCCCTCCTTGTGCCCAGAAACCCCCCCAGCCCCTCTGCTGCGGGGGGAGATGCCAGGAAGGAGGCAGCCATGAGTCAGTGGGATGTGTGGGGCAGTGCTGCTGTGCATGGCGGTGCTTTTTCCTCCTCCTCACCCCATCTCTTGTTCCCACAGGGCCGTCTGCCTTCAAAAAGTCGCTCACCCCGGAGGTAAGGTTGTGGTGGTCAGCGTGGCTGCAGGAGGGGGCTGCTGAGCAGGGTGGTTGTGCTGAGCCCTCCCTCCTCACCGCCTTCTCCTCCAATCCAGATGCCGGGCTCCTCAGGGCAGCCGGGCTCTCAGACGATAAAGAAGGGGCACAGAGGAGTGGATTCCACGGGTGAGACCACGTACAAGAAGGTGAGCAGTGCCATGTGGATCCTGCTCTGCGTGGTGTGAATCCCACCCGGGGCAGCTGAGGGTGGGTGGTGTGGGTGATGGCCACAGTGGTGGACCGAGCACTCTCCTCGCAGACCACTTCTCTTGTTGCCTTCAGAAGGAGATTACTTTGAAGCGTTGCCCGTTGGCAGCACTTCCTGAGCCTCTTCTGCTGGGCCTGTGCTCCCGGGGCACAGTCCTTCCTACAGATCTCGTGGCATTCCTGGAATTTGCTTTACAAAGGAGGGATTGTGAGGGGCTTTGCTACGAGCCGGTGCTGTGGGTGTTGTGTGGGTGCTGCTTCCAGTTCCTGGGGGCTTCGTGGGAGTGGGGCTTCCTGTGCCATGAGTTTGGCTCTGATGGAGCAGATGAGGGCTCTGTGTGCTGGGTGCAGGCGATGCTTCTGTCCTGAAATCCCCACCCCAGAGGTGCTCTGGTTGGGAAGTGGAGTGCAGGGCAGGGATTGCAGCAGGGATGGTTTTGTTCCTGTGTCTGTTGTGAGCTGACTGCTGCTTCACGTTCACTGCCTTCTGGTTTCCTCATGAAAAGACAGAGGTTGGGCAGCAGTGGGAGGGGAGTGAGGCAGAAGCTGTTGCTGAGTGCCTGAAGCGTTTCTTTGCGGGGCCCCCGGAGTGCTGCATGGGGCTGATCTGGGAATGAGATTAACGGGCAGCCTGCCTTCTTTCCATCCCTTCTTTTTCCAGGGGTGGCACGTTGTTTTTCTAGAATTCTTTCCCCTATGGAAGTGATGATAAACAGAGACCAGCTGCTCGGCCCGTCTCGCTGGCAGCTCCAGCAGGAAAACACTTGTTCCTTGGCAACGTGGCTCTGTGGAGTGTGGGGCCACGTGTGCTGAGCTCAGACCTGTTGTCAAGCAGCTTCAGCCTGGGGAGGGCGGGGGGAAAATAAGGAGGAATCACAGTCTTCCTCCCTCCCCCAGGAAAGCAGAGGAAATGGGGAATGCAGGCAGGTAGCTGGAGTGGATCAGGGCGGTGTGCGGTGGCCCAAGATGAGATCATGTGCTGCACAGAGGAGAGCTCCTGATGTCAGCAGCTGTTGCAGGAACACAGTCTGGCATTGTTCTGGGACAGCTCATGCACGGGGTGCAGGAGTGGCTGCCTCGTTGAGCTCCAGGGCTGAAGAGCCTCAGCTGAGCAGCAGTCAGGAGGAGGGCAGTGCGTGCTGCCTGCACAGCGTCTGCTCGGAGTGTTGGGGCTGGGCCTGCACTGTGCAGCCCCGCTGTGTTTGGTGGCAGGAGAATGAGGCCACCTGCCCTCCTCCCCTTCCCCTCTCAGTGCAGGGTGTGGGGGGAGGTGATGTGATTCAGCCTTATGGGGGCTGGCTGGGGGCTGATTCCAGCTCAGGTCCTTCACAACTCGACCAGAACTGAACAGAATGTTACTGGGGTGGGGACGAGGGGCTGTCCCCTGGTGTGGCAGCAGCTTTGGTGCCCTGCTGCTGCATCCCTGCCCAGAGCAGGCTGCCCTGGACGGTGCTTCTCACTGAGGAGGAACCCAGCAGGTGTGGAACAGCCCTGGTTGGAGGGCAGGCCCCACAGACAGCGCTTCTCCAAATGTGGAGCTGGCTTTTCTTTAGTTCCTCTCACTCTGCTTTCCAATCTGCCTCTTACATTGCCTAACTCTGTTCTCTGCTTCTCCAGACAACGTCGTCAGCCTTGAAAGGTGCCATCCAGCTGGGCATTACACACACAGTTGGGAGCTTGAGCACTAAACCTGAAAGAGATGTTCTCATGCAAGATTTCTATGTAGTAGAAAGTATTTTCTTCCCAAGGTCAGTGCTTGCTTTCTTCCTCTGTGCTGTGCTTTGTCAGGGGGAGCAGCATTAGTTCCCAGCTCTGCTCCCGTGTTCAGAAGCAGCCCCAGAGCTGGAGGGAGCACAGCTCTACTGAGCAGAGGAGCAGCTCCGTTTCTGCAGAGCTCTGTTGTGACCCCATAGGTTTGCTCTTGTGCTGGGGTGTGTTAGGGACAGCCAGAGGGTGGGCCTCGTTTTTTAGGATGGTCCCCTAAGAAACGTGTACAATGCAAACCCGGTGTGCCCTCCTCTCCTCTCACAGCGAAGGGAGCAACCTGACCCCAGCTCATCACTACAATGATTTCCGGTTTAAGACCTACGCCCCGGTGGCCTTCCGTTACTTCCGGGAGCTGTTTGGGATCCGGCCGGACGATTACCTGGTATGGGGCTGCGTGGCATCGCTCTGTGCTGGGGGTTGGTGCTCCGTCCCTGCTCGGGGCCGTGGGGAGCTCAGGAAGCACTGCAGCAGCTGCTGTGCGTGGCCCCGGGCTTTGTTTCGTGCTGTGTGAAGGGAGGAGTGGCTGCAGCTCCGTGCTGCCGTGTTTCACCTGTGCCTTTCTCACCCCGTGCTCCTCAGTACTCGCTGTGCAGCGAGCCACTCATCGAGCTCTCCAACTCCGGGGCCAGTGGGTCCCTGTTCTACGTGTCCAGCGACGACGAGTTCATCATCAAGACAGTTCAGCACAAGGAGGCGGAGTTCTTGCAGAAGCTGCTGCCTGGATACTACATGGTAAGCGAGGTGCCAGGAAGGGCCTCCTCCCCACGCAGCCCCGTGTGCCCCCAGCCTGGTGCAGGGTCCCGTGTGCCCTTGGTGGCCGTGTGAGGTGGCAGACTGCTCGTGCCCTCCTTGCTGCTGTGTCTGCACTGAGCGTTGTGCCCCCGGTTCTGACTGCAGAGAGCTCTGAGGAAGAACTCTTTGGGTTTCTGTGTGTGGAGGTGGCAGCGTTGGCCGTGGGGGTGCAGATGTTTGATGGGAGTGGTCACAGCAAAAAGTGCTTTTTCAGTTTGCACCAAAACCAGTCCCACTCTGAGGAGTGTGACGTGTGCTGTGTTGTCCCCCTGCCCCTTAGGAGCAGCTCTGTCCGGGGGATTTGGCCACAGTGCTCCTGAGCCCACGGATATTTTTGTTCTCATTGCCTCTGAACCACTTCAGCTTTTCCTCAGCACTCACTCTGTTTCTGCAGCCCCGATCTCTCTGTGCTGACATGCTCACGTTGACCTCAGTGCCAAATTTAAACCAGCTCAGCACAGCTCATCCCTCACCCCACAGCCAGCACGGCTTAGCCTCATGTGGGTGAGCACTGAGTTCTGCACTCCTGGGCTGATCTGAGCCACTCAGCTTTGCACAGAGCTTGTTAACAGCAGAGCCAGCCTGCCCCCCTCCCCTGCCCTCATCTCTTTGTTTCTTTGGCAAATGCTTTGAATTGCTGCCGGCCCTGCTGGGAGGAGCAAGCAGCTCCACGAGGCAGAGAGTGGATAACCAGTGTGACTCGAAGGCTTCTCTGTGTCTTTGGTTCCTTTAGAACTTGAATCAGAACCCGAGGACGCTGCTACCCAAGTTCTATGGCTTGTACTGTGTCCAAGCTGGGGGCAAAAACATCCGCATCGTGGTGATGAACAATCTGCTGCCACGCTCTGTGAAGATGCACCTCAAGTACGACCTGAAGGGCTCCACCTACAAACGCAGGGCATCCCAGAAGGAGCGGGAGAAGGTCTTCCCCACCTACAAGGACTTGGATTTCATGCAGGACATCCCCGACGGCCTCTTCTTGGACTCAGACATGTACAATGCTTTGTGCAAAACGTTGCAGAGAGACTGCTTGGTAAGGGCTGGGAGCTGTGCGAGGAGTTCTTTCTGAACCTCACCCCGTATAAAAGGGGCTGGCACCGCAGTCCTGCATCCCCTCACAGGGGTGCTGGCTGCACAGCCTGCTGTTTGGCAGCGGTGTGGGCAGGAAGCAGTGTGCCCTCTCCCTGTGCCAGGCTTGCAGAGGGGCACGGGGCTGAGCTCTGGGCCTGCCAGGGGTTCCTGGCACTCCCTTGGTCTGCAGATGAGTGGCTGTGGGCTGAGAGCCGTCCCCTGCCCGCGCTGGGGCTGCTGGGGGTGCCTGCTGGACAGCCTCACAGGGCTCACCGTAGCAATGAGCCTTTGTTGCCTTTCCACCCAGGTGCTTCAGAGCTTTAAGATCATGGATTACAGCTTGCTGGTGGCAATCCATAACATTGATCTGGCGCAGAGGGAGCACGCGATGGCGGACGGGACGTGCCAGGCTGACACACGGAGACCCACGGCACAGAAGGCACTGTACTCCACTGCCATGGAGTCCATCCAGGGGGAGGCACGGAGGGGGGGCACCATAGAGACAGACGACCAGTGAGTGTGTGCTGCTGCTCCCACTGTGGTTCTGGGAGGGGTGGGCTGGGTCTGTAGCATTGCTGTTGTACTGGGCGGGGAATTCTTAATACCGGATCTTCTTGTGCTTTTGGCTTTGGTTTTGACTTCCTTCCGTAGTGTGCAGCACATTTTGTGGCCATCCTGCTGGCTGCTGGGAGTTCTCTGCCCACTGCTTGCTGCTCCCATTGCTCTCTGAGAGGCCATAAAATGCTATAAAAGAGAAGGGGATGGATTCCTCAGCAGGGTCTGTGCCATAGGGGGAGGGGAAGCGGTTCCCAACCAGAAGAGTGAGATTTAGGCAGGACAGAAGGAAGGCAGTGGTCATGAGAAGTGCTGAGGTGCTGGCATAGGATCCCCAGAGGTGTGAGGACCGTGGTGCCCCAGCCCTGCAGACCTCCATGGGCAGGCTGGTGGGCTGTGGGTGCCCCCATTCATTGAGGGGGGGGTTGGCTGAGGTGCCCTTTTGGGGTGTCTTCCAGCTCCAACCGTTCTGTGCTTCGATCGATCCCTGCAGACAGCAGCAGGACTTCCCTGCAGCTGGGGGGATCCCTGTGGGATCAGTCTGCAGTACAGCTGTCACAGTGGGGGTCAGCTCTCAGCAGGTCGAGCAGACCTCACCCAAACTGTGCTCTGTCCCTGCAGGATGGGGGGCATTCCTGCCCGCAATGCCAAGGGGGAGAGGCTGCTCCTTTATGTAGGCATCATCGACGTGCTGCAGTCCTACAGGTAGGAAGGATGCTCTGAGTGGTGGCTGTGTGTCACCTGGGGGTGGTGGCACTGCTTCACGGGGGTGCCTGTCCTGCTTTGTGGAGCACTGCCTTCCAAGGAGCAGTTAGGGCGCGTTTTATTGACCACCTTTATTTCTGGTCTTCGTTCTTTGCTTTGTCAGATTTGTGAAGAAGCTGGAGCACTCGTGGAAAGCCCTCGTGCACGACGGGGTAAGCAGCAAGCACAGCACCTTCTCACTTGTTCAGCTCGCTGTTGGTGCTCATCCTGCACACAGTGCCCCGGATTTCCAAGGAGCCATGCCTTGCTCTTTTACATGAAAGCAGTGGTCCCCAGGTGCCCGGAAATGTTCCCAGGCCGACGTAGCACGGGTCGGGGCTTGGGGAGGGGGCTGCTGTTAACCACCATCACTTACTAATGCAGATTTCCACGCTGCTCGTCCCTTTCAGGACACCGTGTCCGTGCACAGACCCAGCTTCTACGCCGAAAGATTCCAGCGGTTCATGTGCAACACAGTGTTCAAGAAGATCCCCTGTAAGTACCTCCACGGCGGTGCCAGCATGCATGGCTTCGTGCTCAGCAGCCAGGGCTGGGGGGGGCACAGCAGCCTGGGAGCACTGGGGAGTCTACAGTGCTGCACCCCCTCCTCCTTCCTCCTGCGTTCTTTGTGAACGTGGCCGTGTTTTTTGTCTTGAAGTGAAGCCATCCCCTTCCAAGAAGAGCCGCTCTGGCACCGCGGTTCCTCGGCGGAGCTGTCAGGGAGGAGTGCCTTCCCAGCTGCACGTGTCCTGTGAGACAAAAGCACAGGTCACGGCGGAGGCGGACGTGGAGCAAGGTTGGTGCCTGGGCAGGGGGAGGGAAATGCCTCCAGGCATTGCTCAGCTAGCTGAGCTTTGGTGTGACAGAGCTTTTGCAACCCTGATTTTGGGTTTGTGGTACCAGTAACCAGGCGGGCTCAGAACCTCCCGTGCACCACGGGGAGCAGCGAGCCCTGTGCTGCTGCCCCTCATCCGTGTATCTGGAGATCCTTCCAGTCCGCTGCTTGTGAGATGTGGGAGATGGAGGGGCAGCGTTGTCAGTGCAGCACAGTCACTTTGGAATGGGGTGATGCTGTGTGCTCCCACTCGTGCAGGTGGTGGAACTGTGTGTGCTTTAACTCAGGTTCCCACCTCGGTCGCCCGGATCTCCTGCCCAGGACTCTGCCGGTGGACGAAGCCAACAGCGATTCCGTGGCCACCACTCTGTCCACCTCCTCCCTGGGCAGTGGAGGCCTCCACTCACCTGCCAACAGGTGAGGCTGCAGGGGGGGCTGTGGTGTGAGGGTCCCTGCAGTGGGCGAGCTCAGTGCTGTGGGTCTGAGTTGTGTGAGGGGGAGCGCTGCGTCACGTCCCCGCGTGCCGTCCTTCGCAGGCACTGTGATCTTGCATCTTTGTTTGGGCTGTGTGGACGTCCCAGCAGCTTCTGGTTCCTTGTGTGTTCTGTGTTGGATGGCCCCTTCCTGGAGCTGAGATAACTGTGCTGGTTATGATGCGTTGGTGGACGTGGTGCTGGAGGGCACTGGGGCAGCATGCAGGGCCCGGGGCAGTTCTGTGCCTCGGGGTGTCCCAGGAGCTGCAGTGCATGGCTGAGGAGTGCATGGCTGCTTTGGAATGTGCCCTCTGTTGCCAAGCAGTGCCACTCGAGGGTCACGAGGAGGAGCTGTGGTCAGAGCACGATCCCACGCGCAGAAGTTCAGAAGTGGTGACTTCTCTTCTGGAAGTGATTGTAACCCACCTTCCTCATCCCTGCACTGCAGCACTGATGGAAGTGTCTGCTCTGTCCTCAGCTGCAGGACGATGAGATGCAATTGCAATTAGCGCCTTTCATTCTCTCTCTAAAACCTGGAAACTTCTTGGTAGGGATCCTAAACCAGAGCTGCTCCTTCCCAGTCCGCATGCCCGAGGAGTTCTGTGTCCTTAACTGCAGCTCTCTCTCCTTCATCTGCGTAGGTCAGTGGGCGTGCAGGTGCACAAAGCCGACAGTTCAGCAAAGGATTTCGCTAGGACTGCTGCCTTCCTGCCTAGGTGAGGGAGGAAGCATGCTTTGCCTGAGGCCTGCCCCTGTCTGCAGCAGGTGGGCAGGAAGCAGGCAGTTTTCTCCCACGGGTGGGATCCTGAGGACCGTGAGCTCCCTCCAGAGGCTCAAGTCCACTCTGCTGACTTTGGGAGAGTGTAGAGCTCTGCGAACCCTGAGAGGGGTGGAAAGAGTTCGTAGGTGGTTGGTTCAGGACAGCATCAGTTGTTGGAAGGAGATTAGAGAGGAAGGTCTGGAAGCAGTCGGTCTGGTGTGATGTTCACCACTCGGGGGGAACCTGAAGTGAGTGAACCCAGCAGAGTGCAGCGGGTGGGCAGGGACAGCCTGCTCCAGAGCTGCCTCCGTGCAGCAGCTGTGTGCCCTGCTGCAAAGCTCCAGGCTGCAGAGGAGGGTGTGATGCTGAGCAGGGGGGGGATGCTGCCTAGGGAGTGCAGTGACACCCAACTGTCAGGTTGAACATGGGGGAGTCCTGTTTCATGCAGAGAGGAAGGGGACCTCAGTGCACACGATCCCTTGGGATGCCCTGGGGACACAGCAAGGAACAGCACTGACCCAAAGAAAGAGAGAGCTGGAAAGGCTCTGTCTGAAGTTGGAGATGAGAGTCCCTGAATGCACTCAGCACTGGTGTGACACTGAGTATGGGCCAGGTGGGTGGTTGGACTTGGTGACTGTGAGGGTCTTTTCCAACATAATGATTCTGAGCCTGGTTCTGTGACGTGCTCATGGTGCTTTGAAGCTTGCTGAATGCACAGGGGCTCTGTGCTGGGAGTCCCCTGCTCTAGTCCAGCTCTGTCATTCAGCTTCTGGCAGAGGTTTGGGGCCCTCAACCACCAGCATGAACTGCCAGGAGTGTCAGCTGCCACCTGCAACCAATGGAAAGGAGCTCCAAATGTCACTGGGTTTTGTTCTAGGGGGACATCTTACTGCCCTGAGCACTGACATTGACCCCAAATCAAACCCTGGGGGCACACACAGTGTAACCAACACCAAGCATCCGTCCTTGCATGGGTCGGAAGGAGAGGATATGGCTCCGTGGGATGCGTCCTGCAGGGGGATGTGGCCCCACGTGCTGCATCCTGCAGATGTCACTCCCATTTGCTGCACGAGAGCTTTGCTGGCAGCTTTTCCAGCTCCTCACAGCAGTGCCTCCCTGCAGAGCCCGGTGCTGCTCTCGGTGCTCGGTGGCTGCTGTGTCCCTGTGCTGCTTTCCCCCTGGGGCGATGCGGTGCTCGTGGGCTCTGTAGCAGTGCAGGAGGTGCTCATCCCTCCTCCTGCACTCACCTCGTTGGGCTCAGTTGGATGTCCAGGTGTTGCCCCAAGCACCTCTGTCCAAACCCATCCCGTGGGTTGCTCTGCCGTGTGCTCCCATGGAAACACTGCCCTGCAGCTCTTCCCCTTCTGTCCCCCCCGCAGCTCCCCAGGACCATCCGTCCCTGAGCCCTCCCCGGAGCTGAGGGAGCAGCTGGAAGAGCTGCAGGAGACTGAGATCAGCTTTGTGAGTGCCGTGCTGTGAGGAGGGGCTGGGTGG
>VXAB01008414.1:22449-50642 GCA_013399175.1 Odontophorus gujanensis | reverse complement strand
AAGAAAGAAAAGAGAAAAAAAGAACATTTTGGCCAAAAGGCACATGGAATGCAGACCAGCCGTGTTGCAAAGTTTCATCAGACAACACTTTCTTTCACCCCCACCTTCCCTTTCCACCCTCAAAGTGAAAGAGGAAGCAGGAGATCTTGCACCCAGCAGATTTCATGCAACCTCAGCAAAATGTGTCTCAGTGATGCTCGTAGCTCTGATGTATTTTCAAAGCTACTTCTTTCTCTTCCCTTTCTGTACTGCTCTTTTTCTTTTTAGGTGTTGATTGAATCTTGCCTGGCCATTACTTGAAACGGGCACCGGACTTTTGCTTGTGTCTTTGACTATCCAAATTTATATTGCCATTTAATCTACATATATCAGAAAAAAGTCTAAAGCCTTTATTGGTGTAAGTCAACCCTACATTTGAGATGGCCATCAGATTTCCAAAAGCAAGAGATACTGTGAGTTTCCTCCTATGTAGCACACTCTCTTTAATGACTACTCATCATGTATTCAGATTTTAGTTCCACATAATGACTTACATCATGCCTTACAGTATTTCCTACACAGATCTATCTTTTCCCAGCTATCTTTTGAAATATATCATTACCATGTTATTGAACTTGAATAAACTGATACCAAAGAACCTGTAAAAACAGGTAATTGATGTACTACCTCCAGCCAAAGAATTCAGAAGTAAAATAAAATCCATTTTTTTTTCAAATACATCTCATTTGCACATTGCCACCAAGAAAATGATGCATTTTAATGAAATCCTTTACATACCTTAAAGGGATAGAAGGCTGAAGGAGATTGACCATGACAGAACACTAACAGCTGTGAGGAGGAGGACATTCCTGGAGACAAGCTGGCACTTAACCTCTGCATACTCTTCCTTGTATAGTGGAGAACTGGTCTCAGGGTAAGGACAGAATCAGCTGGAGATGAAGTTTGTCCAGGAGCAGTTTAAGCTGCCATACCTCAAACTGTGTATGTAGTTACAGTACACACATGTTGGTCATTGCTTTTCAAAAATGCACGTAGAGAGCAAAGCAATTTTATAGACCTGAAAATGCAAAATCTTTTGTCATGAAATCTCAGAGATATACATATGTATATACACCTTAAAATCTTTGTTACTCTTAGGTTACATCATCTCCACTCCAAAACTTCATGTGAGGCCAGATGTGACCATCGTAAAAGGTACTTCAGTGAAGGGAAATTCCAAAATTAGGCCAAATTTTGTAGCCAGTGATAGGGTATACATGTTGGAGGCATGTTATGAGGGTTTGGAAAGGGAATATTCAGATATAGTAGAGGGAAGCAGAGAAAAGCCTGCTACTTTCTCAGACCAGTGAAACCCGCTCCCAAGAGATACTTAAATTCCTGTAAAGTGAAGTTCTGCCAACTTATGATGGCATATCAGGAGTCCAGGACTGGGAACTGCCTGCCCCAGAGCTGCTTGGAATGGACCTAGGAAGTATGCAGTTGTTGTGTGCACTTGGGCAGATATCTGAGAGCTGGAAGCCCAGTCTTCTTCCACGACCTAAGCAATGGTTAAAGATTACCTTTCCTGATGTGTTCGAGTCTCTCTCCAAGGCTTCATTGTCTCTGTATATCTGCATAAAGCCTTGTTATCCTTGTTAATTTTAATGCGGAAGTATAACAGATCATCCATGGAGTGTGAGAACAGATTTATCCATTTGTGGGCCAGAGGAGGACTATTTCACTGACAGACCCAGTTTCACTGGTATAGTAGCACTCCACTTTTAACATAGTTAATAAATTTAGTATATTAACTAAAGACTAACACATTAAGTAGTGCTAAACTACACAACAGCAGCTAGTTCTTCCCTCACAACAGCAACCCTTAGACTCTGGAAGGGAGCAGCACAGTATTATGTTACACAGCACATGTTCATGTGGAATTCCTACAGGAAAGCAGAGTCGTGTCACCTGCCTGAAGAACTGCTGGGAGCCAGCAGGCATGTGCCACTCGTAACTCACCCAAGTGAGCTGACCAAAGACACCAGTCACTGCAGGAATTTTCATTAATGCATGTTTGCAGCCCCTGCAACATGTACACTCTTTTTACATAAAAGTCAGTGGTACATTGGAAGACGCTTGCAGATAAGATAAATGAAGCCCCTAATCTTCCAGCCCTGCTGGGCACAAACCTAAATTGCTTTAGGGATCTTGTTCTTCCAGTACAGCTTTTCAGAACCAGGGCAGTATCACCTGTGGCAGCTTAACCAATTTGTATGCGTATGGCCTGGGATGAAAACAAGATCTTATATCAAGACAAACTGCATTGGTCTCAGGAAGTATAGAACTTAATGAACTGAGTATCCCTGAGAGATGGGCAGAAGAGAGGAGGTGCTCTGAAAGGAGAAGAGAGGTGTCAGCACTGCAGGAGCACATTGGCAAGTTGACCCTCTTGGTTTTCCCCTACATTAAGCCATAGTCCAGGTTAAGATAGAATTAAATTTAAGATAGTTGCTTTACAGAAACCAGCTCTCATATAGCACCAGTTATTCTTTCTCAAAGGACCAAAGGCGGAAGTGCAGTTCATGCAGTACAAAATAAATGCTTACCCTAGACAGAGCATTAGACCTCAAGTCTGATCACAAAGAGGGAGATTATAAAACTCTTCGTCAAGGCACCTGATGTTAGGTATTCAGAGAAAGCAGGGATTTTTAACCATAAGAAGGGTCGTGATTTGTGTTTGTCCTGTTGTCAGGCTGATGATACCTGCTAACTACAACCACAGCTGGTGTTGCTCTCTGGGGCTCTCTGAACTGATATCAGTTACCTTGCAACAATATAAAAGTAATGTGGGAGACAAACTTGTCTCCTTTTCTTTTGAAAAGTGTGAACAGGAAAATTGTAAATATCTTTTTCTTCCAAAAATCAGTTGACTCTTTGTGAGTAGCCAGTACGCACACTCTGCTCAGGATAATGTACCTCCATTCAAGCCAAAGGCTCAAAGTAAGCCCTAGGACACAAGAACTCAGCATACTGCTCTGTCCAAAATTCCCCCAGACTGAGTTGGCACCTCATGAAAGAGGAGAGCCATTACACCTTGTGACAAAACTATGAAGAAACATGCCTATCTTGTTCACAGCAGTCCTCAGAAATGCCTAAAGACTCACTTCTCCCAGCATGATGAAATGTAGATGAAACACCAGTGAAAACTGACTTTGCATCAGCACTAAAGTATTCACACCTCATTGAAGAGCTAAATGGGGACAGTAAGCTAATCATCATGACAGTGTAGCTCTGTTTGTAGGGGAACCCAAGGAAAAATAGTAATGTGATGCCCGAAGTGTCACTTGCAGCTCCTCTCTTCCGGGCATAAAAGTTTATGAAGATGTCTTTTTGTATGTGATGTTTATTATCATAACAAGCCAACAGCTCTGTTTAGAAGGTGATGGGTAGACCTTACCCTCCAGTCCTTCGCACCAGCCTTGCTCTGTCACAGACCTCTGCTGCACTGTCACTTCGGCTGATGTCTTCCATTTCGTTGAGCAGCACCAATTGACCCTACACAGCTCCAGGAATTGGTGTGTCCCTCTGTATAGCTCACCATTCTGCTTTCACCAAGCATGCTTTGATCGCCAGGAAGGAACATATGTCACTTTCTCTGCTGCTGAGGGTTGTGGATCTAACTCACAGATTTTTTCAGAGTAAAATTCTTGTCTGGGCTCCACCTCAAGAGCATTGCAAACTCACAATGGCACAAAGATCACCAAGCTGCTTTGTGGCATTCTCTGAAGGTTTTGTATTCTGTAGGTTTGGATTTTGAAGGGAGCCAATGCTGGCTTTACTTTTCAAGATGTTTTAAAATCGTGTGATGAGTTGTCAAGATGGCAAATATCCATTTTCTTTGGCACTAATTTTATTCATGTTTCTAACCAAGAAAATGGCTGGAAATATTCTTCTTTTCTTTTTCCATCTTGTATGGTTGCCACTCCCTCAGACTCAAATGGCTCAGACATTTTCTCTGTCTGCTTAACAATGATGATTTTGTGGTGAAAGCGTTGACACTGTTCTGCCCCTGGTAAGTTTTATTCTGCCCAGAAATTACTAATTCCCTGTGTATGGTGCTGGAAAATTGCACAGGGTTCTCAGCTGCATGTCCTGAAGATGTGCCTCAAAATAACGTGACTTAAACATCCCTCTGAGCTCACATGAGATATTACAACACCTTTATTTGTGCTGAGGGCTAAAAATGGAATTAAGAGCAAAGAATAATGTCTACGGGCAATTCCACGTCTCACTATTCTTTCATTCTCCTTACTTGGATATATTTGTTTGGTAGTATTTACTGCACTTTGACTTAGGAAAGTTATGAATCTTCATCCACCCCAGATTTTAATAACATTAGTGTTTTGAGATCTCCAAGTGAGTGGGACTACAAAAGAATATCCTGGAAAATAATAATTAATAATCAGGAAGTGCTACTGTTGTGTCTTTTAGAGGTTAATCTGGTCTTGAACTGCTCCAGACAACACAACAAGATGTTGAAGTAAAATTCTGCGTGGTGCATATAACTTCCCTTTGAGATCTTTTCCCAGGTTCTAAATTTGGTATTCAACCATTTTATAACCCCTTTGCCATCATTTTAAAGGTTTTCTCTTCTCTCAGAATATCTCCTCAACCCTTGATGTGGGATCAGTGTTCTGCTTTTTCTAACTCCCTTTATGCTTACTACATTCTTAGCCCCTGATGTCTTCTGGCCCATCTTCTTTCTTCTGTCTTTCTCAAGTGCACACCCCTCATGTGCTCACTATTACTCAAATTCTGACAAAATTCACCATTTCCTCTAGTGCTTGACTGAATTATCATCTTGACATTTGCTAAAAGGGCATACTAGACAAAAATGCAATCTAACCTGATTTCATAACCCTCTTCCACTCACTTGCCCATGAAAGCAAGGACTGTTGATGCCACATCCCCCCCACAGCACCTGCTCCAAAGGGCAGTTTTACACAAGCATTTTACATGAGTGTACCTTATGCCTCACTTCCTTTGGGTTCTGTTGATATAAATATTTTTTTTAGCTATATGGTTTCAAGATCATGTTGCAACACTCAGGTTTGGTAACCATTTGGTTACCAACGCCTTTACATGGAGCCAGGAGTCCTGAAACACATATGACACTCTTCAGCTTAGGCACCACAGTGTTTGCAGTGGTGCACATGAAACATGGGAATGTAGGGAATGGGATGCAGCCCATCTGTGCCTATGTCCTGCAGACCAGTGGTGCCCACAGCACAGTATCTCCATTATCTTCCAGCTGCTAAATAAACAGAGTCAAGGAGGCTCGAATTCATTCTGCCTTTAGAGAAAACAGTGTTGAAATGCAAAAGAAAGGAAAATTCGGGATAAAGTGAGGTAATTGACAATCATCTCTTTTTTGTTTCTGCAGATCTGCTCTCAGAAGTGCTGATGCTGCCTGTCAAATTCTCCTCTCCAGGTTTGGGACATGCTTTGGTTAAGGACTCTTGGTGCTGCATTTCCCAAAAACAGCCTCTGAGAAATATGTGGCAGGAGCATGGAAGCACTACTGAGCACCCCATGCATTGCCAGGGCCAGTCTTTGTCATGGTACCAGGCCAAACCAGCCCGCAAACTACTGACAGCTCACAATCTGTATGAGGCAGGATGAAGATAATGTCTGAAAGTCACAAAATGCAGCAAGTCAACTTCTTGTTTTCATAGAACACTTTGTTATTTATGTTTTGTTGTTGTTGTTGTTGTTGTTGTTTTCCAGCACAAGAACCCTCAGATGTGACAGCTGAGCTGTTTCCTTCAGGAAAGGTGAGAATTTAGGTTATTTTGCCTAGTGCAGCTGCTGTTGTGGTGCAGAACCAGAGCTGCAGCAATGACAAGGTGGTGCAGAGAGCAACACCTCTGCTGGCACCCCCCCAGCAACTCTCCAGCCAAGCTGGGGCACCCCACACACTGTTTATTTGCTGATAATGTGCAATTAGGACAGCCTAAACCTTCACTGAGTAAATGTGGTGAGTTAAACCCAAGCACTAGGGTGGACAAAGTTGGTCCATGTATATGCAGAGGCTGCAAAACCCCAACGCTGTCCACCACGTAATGCACAAACATTCATTGATCCCTGTGGCCATGACACCCAAAATCAGGAGTCCGACCTAATGGTTTTCATGGCTAATTTGTTCTGGGAGAGCTCTGGTAGCAGAGGGGTAAGGTAAATTGGAGTCTTCCGAGAAATTGTGTATTACATAGGCATCTCAAATCATGAATGACCCATATTGGTGGTGGCAGTGCCTTCCTTACAGTGACCTTACATTCCGTGACAGTGCATTTGGTCAATAACTGTGCCTTGGTAACTAACACATTTGTGTGACTTAAGCACCAGTGTAATACAGAGTGTATGATTAATTCTGTGTTTTTTTCAAAAAAATCCCTTGAAAGAACGAAGAGGTGCTAATGTCTCCAATCCAAAAGTATTTGTTTACAGCACAGAAATATATAGATATATTAAAAAAAAATGAGGTAAAAAAGACCACACAGGGAATAAAGATCTGCCTGTTTATTCATCACATACTTTCTAGGGCTTTTTGCTCTTTAAATTTGTTCTAATATTATCGGAATTGATTTTTAGTCTCTCTGATCCCAAAGGAAATGTCTTCAGTGAAGCTCTCGGTGGGTAACTGTAATGAAGAATCAGCTTGCAGAGCTGTTACTATGGTGCTCTTAAGTGTAGAGCTTCTAAAAAAATTAACTGATAAGAAAATTCCTATGCACTATATTTAGAAGTATTTCATTTTCTAGCTTTTGACATAAAATAATTTAACAATCTAAAGTCTACATGGAAACTGTTTATTTTTTATTGCTGCATGTATCATTTAAAACATGTTTTTGTTGGCTTTTAAATAAATTTGGAGTTCAGCAGAAAGCTTGCTTACAAAATTCCCCCAAAATAAAATGGGAAGCAAGAAATACACCATTCTGTTTCCTCATCTATTTTACTTTATTTTATTTTTTGGCATTGTGAGAACTGAATTCCTTATACTCTATGAGAAAATATTTATGTACAAAGAGCTCTACTTGAATGTTTACCTTTATAGTCTAGGAAGGCATTTCAACAGGGGTACTACTTTCTGACTCTTCTGGAAAAAGCCCAGGTCTATTTTTAGATACCAGCGTCCTAAATTGTGTACTGTATCACTCAGGGCAATGCAAGCAAAAATGGCAAATTCAGCTTCCTATTATTTTTGAAAGAGAGCCAACACCAGCCCATTTCTGTAGGACAGCCCAGCTTAAAGCCCTGTATAATCACCACCAAAATTGCTACGAGGAATAGGGCAAAACTGCATCCCTCAGGCACCATTTACACCACATGAAGACAAGCGAGTTCAAAAGGACGTGAAATAACACCGGCGCACACAGATGCATTTGCAGAAATTTCTGTGCTGTTATTACAGATCACTTCACACTAACATATTCACTCCAGCCCTTTCTACTAAAGAAAAAAATATATATATTAAGCCTCTTCACACCGCTCATAACAAATTACCTGCTTGTGCACAATTAATTTCCTGAAAGCCTGCATGGCTGTGCCCTCCCAACCCTCACCTGGGTGCTGCTCAGTGCCACAGGGGCTGGGGACTTGCTACCTTGGAGGCCCTCTGGTACCACTCCTAAATAAGGAAAATTCTCAACACCACCACTTCCCTGGTGTTGGTCACCTGCATTTGTCTGCAACCACTTGAAACTCTGCTGGTGGCTCTGACAGTCAGGCTCTGCTCTACAGATGCTTCCAAATCTCTGGCATAGAGAAACAAACTCTGGGCAGCACAAGGAATGGGATAGAAATGTAACAGTGTTTGGTAATCAGGCAAAGATTAGCTTGAAAACAAATGCTGTCCCCTCAAAGGGGACTGCCTGCTGCTCAGAAGAAGTTTCACCGTTGTTGGTGTCAGAGTGAGAGGAGGGCCAGTCATATCTGATGGTGAGATAAATAGGAAAAAGACTGTGCCCTTCTGAAGAAGCTTTGTATTCTCAAAGTCCTCATAAATTAACTAAACTCTGTAATATACAAATTATGTGAGTACAAGCTCACCTTCATTTACAGACAAGCAAAGAAGAAAACTAAAAAAATACTTTATTTGCAGGAGCATCCTGTAAAAAACTCCTGAAATGCAGCTGACCATGTGTATAATGCAATATCCCCTTGGCAAAGATCTAGAAAACAAGCAATGAAACTTCTAGCATAGAATCCAGCTATTGATTTATTACATTATCATCACCATAAAAATTATAATCTTATTATGAATTATTTTTCAATACTGTCCATTCACTAACTTGTCAGTAAAAGTACTGGACTGCCATTCATCACTGTACAATTGTGTTATTACTTGCAGTATCACCAAGAGGGCAAGCTTTTGAAAAAGTAGATTTTTGTAAGTTTTAGCATGTTAGCATGTGTTGAGAGTGCTGATGCCTCATGTCAGTTTCCTTGCTAAACTCCAAGTATAGAGCAGTTATGCCATTTCACCTCCCTGTGTCCCTATTTTCACATCTGGAGAACAATAAAAATTAAAAATTAACAACTATTTCATGGGGATGTCATAAAGATCAAAATTGTAACGTTATGGATGTTATTGAAATTTCCACAAAGCCCAAAAGTCAAATCCTTAACAAGGATCTTTCCTGCATTACTCTTTTGCATTGTCTACACATTGCAAGGAGCAAGGATGGGCAGACATCACAGACTCTCTGGGACTTTTGTGGGAACAGAAGAGGTAGGCATATGAAGTTACACCCTTATGAGAAAGATAGATCAAATATTTTTTTAGGTAAAATTTTGCCTGTATCAAATATTGTTTTTCTTGTGAACACAAAGTATTCTCTGTGGCATCTTCATATTGTCACTCATTCTCCTGCTAACTATGGAGAAACAGTACACCAAGAACAAATCCTCAGGTCACTCATTTTTAAGAGTTCTTTTTAATTTATTCATCAAATAACATTTTCTCTATCAGAAGAAACTTGTCTCGTTTGAAATTTCTTTCTGGGGAGTGCAACTTGGTCTTTTATCCCCGATTTTGAGGGGAACAGATTTTCTAAACACTGTTTTTGCATCAGCTCTGTCCCCAGCGGCTGAAGAAGAGCCATCTTCTCTTCCTTTGCACTCTCTCTCATTTCCTTCAGAGGTGAACATTCAGATATATGATCTCACTAATAAGCCATGGAACATCCCACCAGATTTCTCTCTGTTGAGGGAGCGCAGCCACTCAAAAGGGTGATGAGGCCCAGGCAGAGGCTGCCCAGAGAAGCTGTGGTGCCCCAACCCTGGAGGTGTTGAAGGACAGGTAGGATGGGGTCCTGGGCAGCCTGACATGGTGGGGAGAAGCCTTGGATTGGAACTGGATGGGTTTTGTGGTCCCTTCCAATGCAAGCTGTTCTGTGATGCCTATGATTCTAATGTGGTTTGTTGGCTTTACACTCGGCTTACTCCATGTGATCCAGATGGCTTTTGTTCAAGTGCTATCACACAAACACAGAGGCTCACATTCTACTGCAAGGGGCAGCCCTACGTCCACAGCATGCCCAGCTCTCGCAGCACCAGTTGAGGCAGAGGAGGGGCTCCCTGGTGTGTAAGGTCATTGTCTGCTTCCTCCCTTTGAAATATCTCATTTTTAGAACCTCGGTTATAAGCACGCGTTATAAGCCCAACAGTGAGCCTTACTGAAGTCTCAATTCTAAATAAATAGTTTAAAATAAAAGTTGCATAAATACCCATTCATGCCAACAATACAGTTTGAAAGGGAGTGCTGTAAACACAAAGTAAATTAGATGGGATCCACTTTTGTGGGGAAAATGGCTACTTAAACCAGTTATTATAGAGAAGATGTTGTTGTGTGGTGCGACAGCACGTACCCATGTGGGTAACCGAGAACTGGTTGAAGAAACAAACCCCACCCGTACCTAGGAGCTGTGCCACGACCAGACCGCAATTCCTGTGAGGCATAAATTTAATTTGCTGAAAATGAAGCACAGGCACTGTCACAGTTCATTAGCCAGCAACAGACATCTTGCAAGAGAAGAAAGTGGAATTTGGTGGATGGTCCAACTTCTACATGTGCTGTGAATAAAACAGACTATTGTTTTTTGATAAAGGAGTATTGTTTTGAATGTGCCGGGTAACTAAGTAAAGCCAGCAGAATTTTTTGGCCAAATATAGTCTCTTGCTCACTGCTAAAAATCCTAGCTTTTAAATTAGGAGCTGAAGTCATTGAAAAAAAAGTTTACATTCCTGCAGCCGGCTGCAGCAAAGCCAAACAAATGTTTGGCTTAATATTCATCTCTTTCATGAGCCTTCCTTAAACATCTAAGTCAGAAAATACCATTTTTATTATTTAGTAATTTTATGCTCAAAGCACTGGTTTTGTTCCTTTTTTTACAACTCTACCCGCCTGTTTCTTTTCTTTTAACTCGTTCAGAAAAGACCCAGTAGGGTCACTGCTGTGGCATTAGGCTATGTAAAGCATTTCATATCTTAAAGAAATCATGGTTTCAGTTTCTGGCACCAGCTCCAGTAGTAGGTCACAGTTACTAGCAGTGTGTTGTTTCTTCCCTTTTATATTCTGTCACATTCTATACCTGAATAAAACTGGAAAAAAAAAAAAAAAAAAAAAAAAAAGAAAGAAAGAAAGAAAAAGGAAGTAAAATAGAATAGAGGAAAGGAAGGTGTTATTTTTCACAGCAGCAAGCTGCAGTTGTGATTTGGATCTAGAAAACTATCAGGGTTTAGGAGATCTGGCTGTAAAAAAAGAAAAAAAGAAAAAACACAGTGAGAGTTGCTACACTTATCTAAATCAATGCTGCTGAGTGACATGCTGGAAAATTATTAAAACAAGCACGTTAATGGCTGGGAGCCCAACCTGTCTTAACATCCTGTGAGATATTCGGTGCTCTATGCTGTTGCAGGTAAGGTAACCAGCAAATGCATGAAGGCACAACTGGGACCACTCAGAGGCTTAGGTGTCAGAAGCATGACCACCACACAGAGGAAGAAACTAACTTAAAACTAGATCAACATCTTTCTTTCCAGGTTTCTGGAAGTTGTATTAGAATGGTATTCAGACTATCATCCCAGTACTGTAGGACCCTGTGGGTATGGAGAGTGTGTTTGTTCAGCATCTGTGCTTTTTCTTTTTCTTAACCAGATGCGGAAGGTTTGAATTTCAGGCATTCTCAGAGCACAGACCAATGGATATTAGTATATTTGCTATAAGACATCTTAGCTGGACACACACTTGAAGTAAGGAAGCCTACTGTCACAAGAGCTGTCTGGGACACAGCTGTGAAGACGAGCTTTGCCTAAACATGAATTTACAAACTGCGCACATTTGACTCACCTTTCTTTCCTTTCCTTTCCTCCCACTTTATTTGCCTTTTCTGGATGAAGGAAGTTGCATGCAAAATAAATGTACGTTTGAAAATCTTGCTTTAAAACTGCACATTTTATGGTTATGTTTTGTAAAGCACCTTTTACATCAGATCTTGCTCTATGACCTCCTGCACTTGATGACCTCGTTTGAGGTCTCAAACCTCACAGTTTTTGTCCTTCAACATATTAAGAATAAGGCGGTTTTAATGAAACTACTTCAAGATATAAAGATAAGCATGTGCATAAAATATATCAAAATTACAATTTAAAATGGACACCAAATCTGAGATATCCGCCAAACAGTGTTTGATATGACTCGCCTGTAGTACCTACATGCAACTTATCTTTTTCTGCCTACTGCATTCATCTGTAGAATGTAAGATGCATTTTAATGCTTGTGACTTCCTTCTCTCGGGTGCTTGAAAAATACAAGAAGTTTCCAATCACAACCTAGCCTCCTCAGATCCACATCAAGGTGAAAAAAAAATTCCTTTCAATCATGAACAACACTCGACTAAGAAAACAAAGTGCTCAATTTATTGCATTATGTTAACTAATTTAATATCATAACAATCCTTCTCTAATCAGCGCTGCCAGCACTTGCAATTTTATCACCAGTCACAGGATATTTGGTGGTTTCCATAAAATCCTCACTCTTTTCCTGAAGCAATTAAATCTAGTATTTTTAAGTCTCAGACCTTTACAACTATTGGGGAAAAAAAGCATGAATCCTAAGTGAAAAAACAGATGACAAATGATAAAAATGGTGACTGGATGGAATGAAACACCGATGTCTGGCTTTAACTTACACATGTTACAGGGTTTCTCTATGCATGTATTTTTATCTCTTTCTTTCTTATTCAGAAGCTGATCTCACTGTTAAGGACCTGGACCATGATTCTGAAAAGCCGGAGATGGCAGTGCTGCTGATTTCAAGGCATTCCACTGGATTCCATGAATCTTTTCCTTTCTGCTACTCCTTCTCTGCTCACCCCAGACCCACTAGCCCCATCCCTGCTATGCCAGGAATGTCAAACCAAAGCCCGAACGAAAGGCACCAGCATCTTAGCAGCTAAAGCCCTCTCAGATTACAAGCAACACGGGGGTAACACCAAATGCTGTCTGTGCCACCCACAGCCACTGTCATCTATGTAAAACTTTCACTGACAACAGCTGATCTCCAACACGCAGTGAAAAATTTGTACAGTTTGAAAAAAATAAAAATAAAAAACATCCACTGTTATAAAGAACAGATTGGTAATGACTCACTCACTCTGACTTAATAGACCACCCTAAGTTCTTCAGCATTGATGAAGAATAGCCACTGTTACCCTGGCATAACTGCTGCTGTGCACTTTAAGAAAAGTAAGACTTCAGAAAGAAGTGTGGTGGAAATTTCCAAAATACAGATGGTCTGTTTGGATAAAGACAGGTTTTTTTATACTTAATTGCTAGGCCTGGGGAACTTAACTGCGCCGACCACTGACTCTGTCTGGGCACACTTGAATGGATAGATGGAAGCAAGAGGGATCCCCCATGAATAGGGGTGCTTCCTGCCCCCAGCCTTGCTTTCCACTTTCTTCTTGCAGCAGGAGGGCAGGAGGGGAGCTCAGGACATTGACAGGGAAGGATGTTTCCATCAGCTTTGTGGTTAACACACCACGGTCCTCATTTTTCAAGTCCTAGGTGAGGAATGATTTTATTATCTTTCAATGCTACTGGGGGAAAGGAGAATCACCAAAATCAAAGTATATTCCATCCATTAACAGTAAGCTGTATTAAATATTTAGATGCTCCTTAAGTGTTACTTGGAAAAAAAAAAAAATCTGTGCCATAAATGGCACTCATCTGAAAGGTAATGCAGAGAGAAAGGACCTTTATCCCTCAGCAGTTAGACACGGCAGCAGGTGGACTATCAAAGGCTGTGGCATATTTGCATGCACAGAAAGTTTCCCAACTGGATTAAAATTAATTTATATTTTCAAACAGGCTTGAGCTTTTTCATGAAGACACCAGGGTAGGTAGCACATTTCAACGCATGGCAACTCCAGGTTATCTAAAAATAGACCACTGGGCTCTGTTTTTAGCAATGGAGATATAAATCTGAGGAAACCTCACTAACTTTAGAGTAGCTGCCTCAGATTTACCTGTGAATTAAAGATGTCAGATTAGCCTCCAGTTTACACTGTATGCTACTAAACACGAATCCCTGATTCTGAAAACAAGTGCTGCACTATTGCATGTACAACTGGAAATGTCCATATTAATTCCATATAACAGTCGTCAAGTGAGAGTTAATATTCCCAGGTAGAAATAGGTTGTGAGTGTTCTTTAACACCCGTCTGTTTCAGTACTATTGTGAGGATTGGGACAGCTGAAGCAGCAATCACTCAGAATGTTTTTAAGCCATTTAACCATGATTTTTGGTTACCTCAGAATATTTTCTTTCAGAATATTTTCCGTCAGAATATTTTCTTCAGCAAATTAAAAACTGGCTTTTTCCTTAGGTACTTTCTGAGTATTCCAAAGATTCATTCACAATGCCAAGTTGCAGCAAAAAACAGTACAGTCTAAGTCACCCTGATATTGCTTTTCCTGTTTCTTTCTGGATAGAGTTATAAGTGCAATGAAAAATAAATGATTTTGAATGGCATCAGTGAAGAAATCAGTATAATGGATGGAGTTCTAAAGTCAAATCATCTTGACTAAAGTCTAATAGCTAAATAACATATTATAACATATTTTCTAAGTTTGATTTTGGCTACATGAGTTTGAATGTTTGATAATTATTTTGTTTTTCCATTTTAATAAGGAGAGCATTTTTAAGTGCTGAAACTGGGGATAAGGTAACATTATCCTCTTGGCACATTTAATAATATGTACTAATGCAGTCCATGCTTCCAACCCCTCTTCCTTGCCTAGCATTAATGCTGCAAATTGATGTATTTTTCTGAACTGCAAGCCCCAGCAGTAATGTGGTCATGGGAAACTGGAACAAATGACCACTTGCTCCAGAAGGCAACACACTGTGAGTTTGAAGTCCTTCTTGTTTACATAGTGGCTTGACTCTCAGCAACAGGTCATAGCCGCAGAAACAAGAGCTGCCTGAAATATCATGCAGGGCCTGTAAACCCAGGAATGTGCTGTGTGCTGCCAGCAGTGCCCTATATGATCTCAAGCAGCCCGTCTTCCTGAGACCTGGGAGGATTTCAGACATCTCTGACCAGATCTGCTGGGCTAATGTGACTTTGGCAGAAATCAGATGGTTAACAGTGAATCTTGTCTTCAGGCTTCTCAGCAGCTCAATACTGTAATATCTCCAGGACAAAGATGCTGCTCGGTACAGACAGTGACACAAAGAGTGTTTGCAATGTAAACAGCGATTTAAAATGCATTCACTTTGTCTCATTGGAATTTGGAGGGCAAGGAAAAAAAATAGAAAAAAAAAGAAAAATTAAGTTGGTCCATAAATAATACAAGATATTGGTCTATGTTTTCTCTAAAATATAAAGGCAAAAGTCCACCAAGTTTTATTCAATGAGTTATGACATGCACATGGAGATAGTTTTTCTTTCAGTAGCTGACACAGTGGAATAGTGTATTCTGAGGGTGGTGTTATATTATGTCTATGAATTAAAATTCTCCATTTTTTTTTAGACTTCCCATGCGCCTTTCCTTCCTGTTCAGAAAGCAAAAGCATAAAAGGTAACACAGTATTGTCCTGAAAAACAATCCCCTGTGAGAACTGCACTGCCAGTACTGCATCATAGACGGCTGGGTATCAATTGGGTGGCCAACATGAGCACCCCTACAGTTGCTCCCTGAAAGCCCTGCCAGAAATCTTCCCTATATCTGCAGTATCTGTTCTTGGCTGATTTGCAAAGCATTCTTGCTAGTTTTATGGTTGCTTCTAGGCATCTCAGTAGATCCATTTTGCTTAAGATAGATCTACCTTCTCAACTCACACATAACTCTGACTTGTTATGGTTAGCTATCAATTGGCATTTCCAAAAGCACCCATCTCCACCCACTCACCAAGTAGTCCAGGATAGCAGGGTACCTATTACACAAGCCAAACCAGTCAATCTGTTCAAGGGTGTGAAATTCTGAGCTGGCACTGAGTAGTAGCAAAGAATTATTCAGAAGCACCACAGTGTACACATTTTAAAATACATTTAACTTCTCAGTTCTTAAACTGCCTGTAAACTTTTTGAGTTGCACAGGCTACACTGGGATGTAATTAAATAACAAGGCTGCTGTCTATAATTATAATGACTCTTTAAAAGGTTCTCATTTATAGGTGTAAATGCTGTGGCCTTAAAACAACTGGCAACGGTGTGCATGGCTTGATTTCAAATTTCTGTACTTACATGAGCAGAGATCAGGAGAAAAAAGGAATCCTGCCACACTTCTGGTGCCAGATGAAGACTGTCCAACCTCATTTCCATAATAAAATCAAAAAGATACACTCAATAATTTTTCATACTTGGGATAGCAAGAACAAACTACGTGCCACGGGCCAGCCCTGAACATGCCCGTCCTCCTTAGTAACACACTGCAGGAGGCAGCGATCTTGATTTGCTGAAACTACTGTAGCTTATACTCATACTTGAAGAACTGAACCATTGGGTTTTAGTTCTTTGCTTTCCAAACTGTGTCTGATCATTACAGGAAAAAAAAAGGCTTTAACAAAATGCTCTGAAATTGTTGAACCTACCTATCTCAAAGAGTTGATTAGTCTAAATGAAAATCATCTGCATTTTCATGCAAAGAATACAGGCTTTGTTGTTGACTCACTTTAATTTTTTTCTGTCAAGTTCCACCTGACACAGCTCAAGATAGAGATACTTTTTAGTTTTACCAGACAGGTAAAATTGTGCTCTCATTAACAAAATGTATTAGGCTACAGACTAATGGAACACCTTACTTTAGGCTGGTAAAGCTTCCATTAAAACCAAAGGACATTTGTGTTGTAGAGCTATAGAATGTGGTCTTCAGACAGGATTCTTTCAAACCACAGCTTAGTGAAATGCATGTATATAGTTGCATAGGCTTTAGTGAGCTTTATAGCAGGCACTAAGACAGATGTGGACTGTGTATTCTTAATGGAGATTCAGAAGAGAAGAAAAAAAGGCAGATTTCTTATATATGAAAATGTTACGAGAGGTCACTTACGCTAAAACATTAGTAAATGGAAAGGCTCAATATGACATGTAACTGTTTATTTTAACAAATGAGTAGGTAGATAACTTAGGTTGCTCTACTAAACCTGTGGGCACTGTGACCCGCTGTTACTTGTGATGCTCTGCATTTGGATAATGAAGACAGAAGTAATAGCAGCATTCAGGACGAACTGAACCATCAGTTCACTCTCAGATTCCCAGCTGCCAAATAAATACAGAAGTTTGAAAGGGCAGACAGGGCTTAATGCCTCAGAAAATGTTTGTTCCAATTTGCCATAGGTGGAGAAAAACATGGAGAAAAACATACATAATGCTCCTTTCTGAGGTCACAAGAAAATGACATAAGGTTAGTGTTCCACCATAATCCTTCTGGTAATTATTATCCACTCACCTATTAACTCATAAAAACACTGTGCTGTTGGTTTTACTTCAGGCATCAGTAGAGTACTTTGCTGTTAGAGATTGATTTACATAGATCAGAAAAGCATCAAATCTCTGTGCGTGTGAGAAAAACATGTGCTGTATGACTACTGAGCTCAGCAAGCTCTGCTGCTGCAGAGGGGACTGGTGACAAGTTAAGAGATTCACCACTAGTCAAGACACTCAGCTCTGCATTTTCCTTAATCTTCATCAGCTGGAAGCAAGTTAAATGACTTCTCTCTGATCCTAAATGAGCTGAATTCTGATTTGACTGTATTTCCCTGAAACTAAGCACTGGAGCCAAGACAATGTCATTATCTTCCACACAATCAGTACTGTAATAATAAGTCTCCATTTCTGGGGCTAAAGCCTTTTTTTTCCTTAACAAAGCTGATATAGCACGACATGAGATGGTCAGAAAAACAAACACATTGGGAAGGATATGGAAGATAAACAGGTTAACTCTCCTACCACTCCATAGTCATCACAACTGAGGCATTCAATGCTTATTTTTCAAACTTGATAAAAGAATATAGAATCATAGAATTATTTGAGTTGGAAGTGACCCTTAAAGTTACCTATTAAAATTAACCAGTCCCAAAACTGATGTCTAAGGGACACAGTTTATCTCTGGTCTCCCTCTGGACATTGAGCCATCGACCATCACTCTCTGGTACGAACCTGCCACCAGTTCCTCATCCATCAAACAGTCCACCCATCAAATCCATACCTTTCCAATGTGGAGAGAAGGATGTTGTGGGGCATCATGTCAAAAGCCTTCCTGAAGTCCAGACAGATGACATCAGTGGACATTCCTTTGTCCACTCAAGCAGTTACACCTTCTTGGTGAAGCCATAGTGGTTATCCCATATCACCTCCCTCTCTTCCATGAGCATTGCTAAGGTGAGGCTGACAAGTCAATAGTTCCCTGTGCCACCCCTTCTACCCTTNGCCAAGACAATGTCATTATCTTCCACACAATCAGTACTGTAATAATAAGTCTCCATTTCTGGGGCTAAAGCCTTTTTTTTCCTTAACAAAGCTGATATAGCACGACATGAGATGGTCAGAAAAACAAACACATTGGGAAGGATATGGAAGATAAACAGGTTAACTCTCCTACCACTCCATAGTCATCACAACTGAGGCATTCAATGCTTATTTTTCAAACTTGATAAAAGAATATAGAATCATAGAATTATTTGAGTTGGAAGTGACCCTTAAAGTTACCTATTAAAATTAACCAGTCCCAAAACTGATGTCTAAGGGACACAGTTTATCTCTGGTCTCCCTCTGGACATTGAGCCATCGACCATCACTCTCTGGTACGAACCTGCCACCAGTTCCTCATCCATCAAACAGTCCACCCATCAAATCCATACCTTTCCAATGTGGAGAGAAGGATGTTGTGGGGCATCATGTCAAAAGCCTTCCTGAAGTCCAGACAGATGACATCAGTGGACATTCCTTTGTCCACTCAAGCAGTTACACCTTCTTGGTGAAGCCATAGTGGTTATCCCATATCACCTCCCTCTCTTCCATGAGCATTGCTAAGGTGAGGCTGACAAGTCAATAGTTCCCTGTGCCACCCCTTCTACCCTTCTTAAAAATGGGTGTGATATTGCCTTTTTTCCAGTCACTGGGGACTTCACCTGACTGCCATGATTTTTCAAATATCATTGAGTAGCTTGGCAGCTACATCAGTCAGTTCCCTCAGGACTCTGGGATGCACCTCATCAGGACCCACAGACTTACGGATGTTCAGATTCCTCAGGTTGTCATGAACCTGATCTCTGCTTCACATTTCAAGTGTCACATCTCCTGCTGCTGGGCAGACAGACATGAACATTCCTGTACAAAGCATAGAGCTACTTCAGCCCTGACAGACACAAGGAAATGGGCAGTGTTCTATGTTTGACTGTTTCACCCCTGAAGTCCCCCTCTCACCACTCCCGTGGTGCTGGAAGTACTCTGAGCCTTGCAACCCATGAATTCAGAGCATCCAAGCATCCACCTCCTGGGAAACATTTTGCAGAACAAAGCAGAGCTCACTCAGGCTCTAGCATGCTCTCAAGGGAAACATCTTCTATTGAGTACAGTCCTGATATTTGGGGAAGATGGCACTGGCAAAGACTACTCATAACTACTAGCTTGTGGAACAGGTCTGGAATTGCTCTGTCCATCAGGAGAGTACCATGTGAAAAGAAGATACTTGAGAGAGAAAGTTTCCAAGGTTCCTCCTGTGAAAATATGCTGCTTATTTCAAGTATAATGAGGTTTCTGGGATGTCACAGAGCCAATTAATTAAGTAACCATATAAATAAATATAGATACAACAATTGCACAAGTACACAAAGGCTCAAACACACACACACAAAACCTAGGTTTTCTCTGGAGAATTTGTACTATTTAATAATTGGTTTCCAACAGATACATCTTTGCTTGCTCACACAGCTCTTCACATGAAGGGCAGATATACACTTAAAGGACCAAAACATTACTTTCCACAGTGAATAATTTTCTTGTACAGATCACAACTATGTTATCTCAAGATTTGAATTAATCAAATAAGAGAAAATTTTGCAACTTTACCTAAAAGTTGACAATTTTGAGTCTCTAATACATTCAGGGAAATTAGCCTCATATGCAGCTTCCTCTTTAAAATATAATGTATTTTTTGTATCAGTTAGCTCATTACTCCCTCTATTAGCACACAGACTGATCCTCATCCATATAAGACTGCTTTCTCACACCCTACCAAATAATACCAGACAAATAGATCTGTTGCTCCACCTATTCTTCAGGACTTTCCCTGAAAAGTTGTTGGATTTTCATTCACATTGGAATATCCATTTAGCAGCTGTTAAGTCTAGTATTTTCCACTTCTCTCAAAATAAAATAAAATAAAATACAACAATCAAAATCAAGATTATATTGTTCAAACACATATGTACTGGTGAAACTGGTCGATAACAGGTACTAACTCTGGCCTTCTTTTTCTTGGATGAGTACCACTGAGTGTAAACAACATGCACTGGAAAAAGATTTAAAGACATGCACAGATTAAATTGTGTAGAATATCCAACAGATAGTCCACATGTGACAAAAAATCAGAGTTTTGTTGTTTGAAAGACAGTCATGCTGCAGAAAATCAGGTTGTATTTATCTCTACATTAGCTATATCTCTGCATGTGTTTGTGCTAAGTGTGGATAGAATGGACAGAATAGTTGCTTAATTTCAACCATTTACAGAGTTCACATTGCATAGTCTATCTTTGTAAAGAAAATATTAAAACATAGTTCACAATATATTGTACAGCTCTGTAGTTATGATTACACCTTAAAGTAAGTGCAGTGCTGAATGAAAAGTGCACCATCTGTAGAAATGCATTGCAGGCTTAATTACAGAAGTCCTAAAGCCATAGGAGAGAGGGGACCCAGACAGTGTATCCATAGCAAACCCACAGCATGACAGGAACACTGTCCAGTTAATGGGTAAATTGACAACAAGACAGACAGTGCTCAGATCCTTCTTGTCTGACTCCTGCTTGTAGTATGTTGCACAATTTAAGACATGACTCAACTAAATCAAACACTGATGAATTAATTTCAGAATCTGAGATCTAGAAAGATAGGCAAGACTCCTTCACTTGACAAAGACAATCACAGCTGTTTTGAATATCCCTTACAACCTATTTTGATGTGACTAGAATTAAGATATCATTTCGTTACAGCTTCTAAGCTATTTTCTACAAAGCATTTTGTCACACTGCTTCCTACTGTCAGAAAAGATCTGGTGTTAGTGAGCATGCCCAAACTGACACACTCAAACTTTCAGTGAAAAACTTTGATTTTCTAAAGAAAAGCTCAGAAGGCACCTGGCTTCAACGACGTGAATGTTGGGAACCTCATCACAGCAAGACAAGGTTCCGGACTCACTGGATAGACTGGTGGGCACTAGCAGGGTAGGGATCATTCATTTCAAATAGGTATTGTGATGAGATGTCCACCTCCTGCCACCAGCTATAAAAGGAACTTAAGTGACAATCTTAGACTCAAAGCTTCATCAGGTGAGAAGCCATTTGAAGCCACTGAGTTCAAAATGTGAGCAGCAGCTTTTCCAATGTTCATGTGGCTTCTGCTGTTAGAAATGAGCTGCAAAGGAGGGAACATCTCTTCAAGCTTTATTGCAGACACTGCCAGAGACCTTTCCTTTGTATTGCTGGGTATGGGTTCCAGCACATTAGGAGATTTGTTCTGAAATTGGGAAACACAGCTTATCCAGCACGTAGAAAGTGGAAAATCAAGGAGAAATTTGACTCCTTCAGTTATCACCTGTGGACAGAAATTCTTGAATGTTTTTTCTCTCCACTGTATTCAGCTATGTCCAGCAAACAAATATTTCCTTTTTTCTTTTCACGTTGTTTCTTCGTTATCGAATGTTATCAGTGTTATGTCTGCTAGCTGCTCAACCTTGAATACTGAGAAAGCTAAAGCCCATGATAACACTGAAACTGAAGAGCAAATAAAAAACCACTTTAAAACTGCCTGTGGTAAAGCCAAGAAGTGAGGAGAAAGCCATGTCTGGACAAAGTTGCTACAGGATCAAGGCCTTATTTATTGAAATGTGTGTTTGTATCCACAGTTGCTGTGTGTCAATCTTCAGTGCTCACCTTCCCTTTGGTATCTAGACATGATTTTTGTGAGAAAACAAACCTAGGTTGTGAGCCAGAGTTCACACTGTTGAAAAGAAGCCAGAGATCCAGGTGGACTTTATGCCATGTGACATGAAACTATTTTTATCTCTGTCCTACTGAGAGAAGGCAAAAAACTTTGTGTAGAACTTCAGTTCTTTAAAGGGTTTAATTGACAGTGGAAGGGAAACAATACATTTAAAGGTTATTGTAATTATATCTACTTACTTTTTTGTTCTGTAAACAACATTTTGTTAACTTTACAAATTATGCAGTGTTGCTTTGACCTATTTTTTTAGATGCTTGAAAGGATAATAAAGAATCTGAAAGGCAGTAATTTGGGACTTAAAGTTTGAACCTTGAATGCTTTTATTTTTAGTACATAACGTAAAGGATCCTTAAAGAAGGGGAAAGAAGTAAACCGAGGTCAGGAATGAAAAAGTGTTGTTAGAGGAAAGGCAGCAAGCTCTTTTGTTTCAGTTTATTGCTCATCTTTTATTTTTCAAGCTACCTTACTGCATTTTCAAATGAATCATCTTGCAATATCACTTACAACGTGACCAGCAAAAGCTGTTATTATTGCTAGAATTAGTAGGATTTCATAGCTTTTTCAGAACTAGAGAATGCTCTAAGTGTAACAATGGCAGTATACAAGTAACTAAGACACTAAGTTAACATAAAATGAAATAATTACTTTACATTGCATTTTCAGAGCTATCTGATTTTCTCTGAGCTTGCATTACAAGCCTAAAGATTATCTGGATATTCCTCTGCCAGGCACTGGAGAAATATTTGGGATTCAGGAGACACAAGACATGCTGAAGTTCTTGGAAACTATGTGTCAGCCTCAGTGGCTCTAAATGGAAAAAAAAGGCTGCAGAGAAATCTGACCAACACGGAGCAACTGTTCTGAAGAATGTAGCTTAAGGTTTTCAAAGCAAAGTCAGGCTGCTCATGCTCGCAGCTGTACTGGAGCAGAGAGCAGACTGCTACAGCAAGAAGCATTCCTGCTTCATCAATTCTTCATGAAAGATTTTCCTTCATAATATGGTGAGGTTGAAAAGTTCTTTGATCTAATAGACCTTAAAGAACAACCAACAGATAGAAAGATTTACTAGCTGATAGTTACAGCCCTGCATTTCTACCAGAGAGTCTGAGAATGACAGAACACAAGTCATAGAGCTACTATGTGAGTCCAGAGCACCAGGCTACAAGTCCTTCTCTGAGGCGGTGGTAGGAAGAAGTGAACTGAGCTTCACAGATGACATCAAAATGAGGATGTCTTCCTGAGGTGTAGCTTTTATTGTAGCACCATTTTACCCTAATGATGTAAAATGTAAAACTAATAATCATTTCAGTTAAGAGCAAAGCTCTGCTTGTTACACTTTTATTTTTAATATTCTATGGTATGTATTATTTTATAAATAAATGCCATGAATTTTATTTTAATCCTAATAATTACAGGATGTAAAGGTTGCACTTACCATAGAAAAGGGCTACCCATGATTCCCCAGACTAAAATTATTTTTTATTAAGATGTGTTCATTACAACATCCAGCTTTAAAATGCAGGGAGATACCAGAGTAAACGTTAAGACTGCATCCTTAAATTTTCTCATTCTCCCTTGTTTTTAGGTATTACATCATGCGCTTCGAATACCTTATCATAACCCTCTTTTTCTGAATTCTATTTCCTTAGTGAGGTAGACTTTAATCCAAGACACTTATTTAAGAATTTGGTTAAGAACAGAAAACAAACTGGGCTACAAGAGGAGTAAGGATGGTTTCATAACTGAAGACTGTGAAATGCTGCCCTGTAGTACCACACTCCATCATTGTACAAGCTTGTCAGAAAAAAACCATTAATAGATGACTTGAGTTTGCTGACTTTTTGCATCATCTCATGGAAGTATAGAATCAACCCTGTCATTCCAAGATGCGAAGTATCACACTGAAGTTCTGCGGAAACATGTAGCTGGTCATCTTGAGCCAACCTGACATCTACTCCCTCCTCTCCCTAAGCTCTTGTCAGAAACCCAGGCCTTTCAAATGAGTTTTTAGTAGATACAAAGTGGAAATCTGAGTATGTTTAGACTAACAAAGTCTACACTAATTTATATGAGAAAATCCCCATGGGTTTGTTTTAAGATTATGTTGTTGAAATTGGCTTCTTCCCATTATTTCCACACCCAGACAATGACAACAAATCTGCTGAGTCCCATGGCTTTGACATCTTGCATAAAGAATTCAGGGTCAATAGGATGGAGGATATGACTGTGTTAACTCAGACCCATTTCCCTTGACAAAGTTTTGGCTATAGAACTGAGTTTTCCACTCCTTTCATCTAGCTGATAGAAAGAAAAAATATGGTAAAGATGACTGATGCTCTAGGTAGGACACAAGCATCAACTGTCATAGATAAAGATGAAATAGTCTCAGAGCAAAAGGCAATGTAAATTATTTGTGCAAATTATATTCAACATAAGGTGGATGTAAACTGCAGTGGTAATTGGTACAAGAAGAATAGTGACAATTCACCACTTCATAAAAGTGAAGTGCTGACGTCTAGATAAATCTGTGCCTGCGAAGATACTTCAGTAATATCCTTCGAAGTACATAATCTAAACTGAGTAATATCAATTAAGAGTTACAAATTTGAGCTCTTCTTATCTAGAACTTGAGGTCAGTAGCAGATGTCACAAATTCCTATAGATGCATGCCCAAAGAGAAGGATGTTTTTTTCTTTTCTTTAATGGCAGAAATCTGCTAGCTATTCTTGCTTTATCTGCAACAGCTGAGCAATCTTTCAGTGCCATGAGGAGATTGAAAACTTGGCTCATATCTAGCATGGACAAGCTTGCCTTAATCACATTGCTCTTTTACATGTGCACAAGGACATCAACATTGACAGTGCTACAGTTAAGCAGCCATTTGCTGAAAACAACTGTCAACATTGTCAAGTTTTTTGGAACCTTTTATAATGTGATTTGTGTGACAAAACTTGTATAATTCTGTTTATTAGCTGAAGTAACAATTTTCTCTAATGGGGAGATGGATTTTCTATTACCAGCTCCTACTTGACACTCTAAAGTAAATTAATTAGAGAACATTACAAAGTAAATGAACTGCAACAGTCAGAACTTCCAGTCCATGTAAAACAATTTTGAGACTTTTCACATGAAGTTACAAAAACTCAAGTATAAATTTTATTTTTTGATTTAAAAGTCAGGCTTCTTACAAAATAAAAGTCATGCACTTTTTCTTATTAGCATACACTAATGTTGCCACTGTGCCTCTAAATATATGTTTGAAGGGAAATAATTAAATAGTGTGTGTTAATTGATATAAGAGATTTGCATTTTTAGCAGCCAACACGAAAGGCTTGGTATAGGTGTGAAGTAGATAAAAAGCAAAATAAACATTATAAAATGCTGCAGAGCATGGGACAGAAATAGTGCTGAAAATTGGGTGAACCCAGACTTGGGATTGGTGCCTAACTTATACCTGTACCTCCTATTGCTCATGCTCAGCTCCTTCATAAGCTTAGTATCCCAGCATCTGATACATTTCAAGTTATGGGACCACTAACACGGCAAGTGACTCTTGGTATCCTCGGCACCACACCAATTTCAGCTTATCATATTCTGCTCTCATTCCTCTCTAGGCATCAGCATTTTGCAAAACTATAAAATGCAATGGTACTGAACAGTCAGCATTTTGTTAATCTGAAAGCCTATTACGTTTTCTCCAACAAAATTTAACCCCACAGGTTTAGCTAATTCCCAGTCCCTCTGTTCTGTTTTACAGAAGTGCTATTTCTCCCACCTACCATTTGTACTGATGAATTATGAAATGGATTGTAAAAGAGAACCAGGCACATTTGCTCAAACAAATCCCATCTCACTTTTCAGGTATATTTTGAAGAAAGCTTTGAATTTACTTCTGTGGCTCTCTTCAGACATTAATGTTGAAGGAGCTACTGGGTCCCTAAACAATCCTCTAATAACAAACTTTCTCTAGATCATCTTAAATCACAATTTCTAAGGATGCCTTTTATACACCAGCTGCAGCCCTGCTGACTATCTGAGCAATTACAATTGATTTTTCTAACACATCCTTGCAATGCCTGGGAGATATCTCAGCATAAGCTGTACAATTACTGGTATTTATCTTGAATTAAAGAGAGAGGGAGGAAAAGAAGGACCCTGGGCACAGTACACATGTGGCCCAGAGAGTTTCATACCTCCCAAGAGGAACTGGAGTGCACTGTCAAAGTGAATGGTGTCTCACAGTTAATTTGGTTGGTGGCCAGGGGCTACAAATAATTCTCTTGCCCACGGCCAGGGTTACTCATCTGTATAATAAGGATGAAAGCCCCAGCTTCTTTCTGCAAGGCTCAGAGTTGCAGAGAATAATTTTGCCAAGCGCAGGTTGTATGGGATTGTATAGGTGTTGCTCTGGGCTTAAAGTATAATGCATTTCTAATTCTTTCTAAAGTTTAGGAAGAATAAAATGGTTAATCTTCATGATGACAAAAGGAAGCAGGAAAATAAAGTGACACACTTGAATGAACTGTGAGGAAATAAAGTGCACAACATGTGATAATGCCATGACTCTGTGTTACTGTGCATTTCTGGGCTGAAAAGATATGGCTTGATGGGTAATTTGTCACGCTGTGCAATAGAGAACAACAGTAAAGAGACTTCAGACAGAAGAAAATTACACAAATAGTAGGGTGGAAAGGTATAATTGAAGATGGCAAAAGACTGAAAGAAAGACATTTAAAATTACTGTACTGACCTACTAAATGCACTTGGGCGTGGAATCCTGGCCTCACAAGAAGAGGCATTAAATGACTGCAGGCTGTGACACTGCTACAGGATAATGCCAATCTTACAGAGCTCTCAGAGGATAGAAAACATTCAGTGGAAGCTGAAAAAGAAGTCAGACCCTGCTTTTGTGTGCACGAGTTAGGAATGTGAAAAGTTACCTGTGACCAAGCTGGTACTTCTGCCTACACTACAGTCCTCTTGCAGTAGTGAGACTCTGTGGGGTACAGAAAAAACTGAGAACAACTTGTTAGCAAGAAATCTAAGGTATTTTTATAGATATATAAAAACATCCAAAATTCACTCACCTTCTCAGTGGATGGATCCATGGCACCAAAGCCTCACATTCTTCCTGTGAACTGCATGAGGCACCATCTTTGCTGCTGGTACAGTTCATGCCCATCTCTGCAGAAAGCCCAGTAGCCAAACACTGGCTGCTGGTTCAGCTGGTTTGTTCTCTTGCCACTGAAAATCCACGAAGACATTAAAAAACTTTTACTCACCAAGGTGTCCTCTGTTCTAGATGTCCACTGTTGCTCAGACTCTGAGTTCTCATCAAAAGCTCCTGAGTTCAACTCTCTGTGCTACTGCCCTTGGTCACAAAATCTCATGTTGTGGATAGAATAAGAGATGCCTTCCAGTAAGATAGCTGCAAGTAAAATTCTTCTTTTCTTCTGTACTTTTCCTCATGCTCTCCTAGCACTTTGGTGGAAACGTACCAGAGGGAGATCTTATTTTTTCTTAAGATTTATTATTTTCTGAACTCAGATGCAGTGAATGCATATTCACAGACAACACAGTGATGAAGGCTACTGAAGATTCCAATAACTTCCATCACTGACCACCCCAAGTCTCTGACAGTGTAAAATCTTGTCATCACTTGTTCTTCCTTACATTCAATGAAACATTCTTGTACAACACACAAAAAAATTTCACCAGCACACTAATAAGTGTTTGAGGAGGCTCCCGAATTGTACTTTTGTATCTGCGTTCTCTCTCATTCAACAGAAATTGCAGAACCTCTCTTTCTCCCCTCAGGGTTGCCTGATATACTAGTGAATGATCCTGGAGTGAGCTTCCCAGGGTCTTCTCCTAGTGGGCACAGTATTCTCACAACAGGCAAAGTGCTGCTGGCTAGTGCATGGCTGATCTAACAGTTTGCCAGGTTTCTGAAGCACCCACTCTGCGTGAAGCCTCAACTAAAGAAAGGCAGAGCAGCTGCAAAATGAGGCACTCTTCCACTGCAGCGATACACTAAACTGTTTTGCTACTGTACAAACATTTTGACCATAAAAATAAATGATCTAAATTGTGAAACTGTAGCTAGCCTGCTGTCAAGTTAAATAAACAATGAAGCAGTCCAGAGACTCCAACAGCAATTGTTGCTCCATGACCAAGGGCTTTTCAAAAGGCCGCTTCTAGTGCATTTAAGTACTAAATGAAGAGAATATTTTAGTAAAATAAGTTTCTGTGTTTATCACACACCATTTGGTAATAGTCAGGGCTCTGTGTGATTCTGTGGCTATTAAATTTGCCAGAGAATCCACCCACTGCTGCAGACACACACTGCAGGATGCAGACTGTCATTTTTAAAACTAAAATAGGGTGGTGGTTTTTTTGTGTTGAGGGTTTTTTCCTTTTTTT
>VXAB01008414.1:1418-20871 GCA_013399175.1 Odontophorus gujanensis | reverse complement strand
TGATAGGTGGGTGATTGGACTGGGTGATCTTATAGGTCTTTTCCACACTTGGTGGTTCTATGATTCTATGAAAGCACAATTGTATTACATAAGACAACAGTTATGATATACCTTTCATAGTTCAGAAAAGCTCCCTGTTGTGCAAATGGTTTCTTTGGAACTCGGGCTGAATTTTTTGATAAGTGTGGTTCCCCGGGAGAAGGGAACTGTTGTGTTTAGGTTTTTTTTTTTTTTTTTTTTTTTTTTTTTCTCTTTTCATTTAGTGGCACAGAAAATCTTCCAGATGTTAACTGAAAATGAAGTCAAACAGAAATGCATGCCCAAGTTTGCAGGCATCCTAACACAATGGCTCTAATATGCATGAATTACTCCCTTTTTTTCTAATTGGTAATTAAAGTAGAAAACTTGACAGACGTTATTTAAGTGGTCAGTGATGCTAAGTATTTCACAGCTGCTTGTTATTCTAACCTCTGCTTCACAGACCGATTTATACTCTTCCCATATCCAATAAATTCCAGTTTCCCCATACTTGCTCCCCAACTTATTTCCCCATACCTGCTCCTCAACTTTCTTACTGTCACAGCTCTTGATGCCAATATTACATTCTTGGTACTAATGCTGTATTCACTAAAAACTAGAATATTGTTTGGCATAAAATCAATGTGAGGCAATGTGGAATACTAAGCTGTACAGTGCAGAGTTCATACTGTTGTTTTGGTATAGATTTACATTTTTCTCATTTACTTGAAGTAGTGTNGAATGCCACTGGTCTTCTTGGCCATTTTGGCCACTGCTGGCTCATGGTCAACCTGTTGTTCACCAGGACACCCAGGTCCCTCTCCGCAGCTATCCTGAAATCTTCAATCTTTTGCAAAAGAAAACTGCAGAAGAATTTAGGTCAAGTCAGTTGCGGAATGAGATAAGGTTTTAAATAAAGCACATCATAATATGCCAGCCATAAGTAACTGTTCTGATTCAAGCCTGAATGTAAAATAGTTATGTTGTGGTCATGTATCTTATGCATTTCAAAGCCTGCATGCTTTATTGACATTTCCCAGACTGTAGTATATGAATACGAAAGTAAAATAAGATCCAGGACCTCAGCTGCTATAAATTAGTGTCTGTTTAGTGGGAATGATGCCAGTTGTGTTGGCTGAGGATTGGTGCGTGGAAAATGACTCGGAAAATATAGATGGAATTGTGTATAATGTTCCCTACTAATAATCTTACATTCAAACATTTTCAAAGAAATGAGAGGCTGTCTCCTTTCCCCACATTTCTTTGAGGTTTACTTCTCAGCCAGCTATAAAAATCACCATAGACCAGTCAGGGGTATTGTCCTGTCTCCTACATTAGGACACAGATTATTACGCCACTTCGAGAAAGAAGCTGGGAATGTGAGAGGGAGTTGTCACAATGCAATCCTTCCCTTAGCAAGGTGAAGTTCCAGTACTGTTCACCTGGCACAACTGTGAGAGTAGGTATACTCCAGGTCTGATTTATGAAGCCATAGTTTTATGAAGAAGTCAGGGAATGAAACTGTACAACTGTCCAAAAGAATATCTTTTAACTTAAATATATATATATATATTATTCATATCTAAGACTGAAGATTATATTCACTGTAAAGTTGTCCTCCATGCCAGCTTAAATACCAGAAAACAAATACAAATAATTGACAAAAGTAGTAAGACTACCTTAGTGGTCACAGAACAGTTCTGCTTTCTGTTGGAGATCTTGTCCTTTCTGTTATTTGCTCTGTCCATCCTCCCCTCCAGAATCAAGATAACTTTATCTTGAAGAAATCTACCACAATACATACATATGCAAATATATATGAGATTAAGAACTTCTTGTATACAAGATTAGCAAATAGTCATTCGTGACAGCTCAATGAAAATACAGGAGCTGGACTCATTTCCACAATCTTAACTACATCTGTGGGACAAGTTGTGATATTTTACTCTTACCGTAGTGTGCCATTTTCAGTACTATTAATATTACTTTGAAAAAGGACAACAGCTATGCCTAACTACATAGTCAGAAATTAATCCCATGGCATGAGCTGCCTTAAGCTGACAGAATCAGCTACCAAAGTATTCACAATAACCCGTAAATTCTCCTTCTGAAATGTTAGCACCTACAAAGCATATTCTGCAGCCTCAGTTTTTGGTCTCAGCTTTATTTTTTTCCAATAGTGTTACAACTCCATTTTTCAAGCAGCTATACTCATGGCCTTTGCACAGACCATGTACAAGAGGAAGCTAAACTGAAGTTCTTTCCCAAAGAAGACATCCTACTATATTTCATAACCTGTGATCTCAGGGACAAAGAATGCAGCACTGAAGTCCCCATAGCTATGGTTACATTTCTTTGGTAGCCCCAGGTTTGCATTTGCAGAACCACGTGGGTGAAATCTGTCATCATGTGCAAAAAGTAGATATGTCCTAAATCATGTGCAATAGAAGTAGATATGTCCTAGCCATATGAGCAGACCAAATTTGTATTTGATGGCTTTCCTCTCACCCTACTGCCCCTCACTCCTCTGTACTAGGAGTTATATCAAGTGAAGCAAACAAAACTGGCAACCAGAGGAAGGATGTCCACTTCATGCATGGCTGATCACCTCAGTGCTACAGCCAAAAATGCCCTCCAAAATTATTCTTTTCACCTCAACTCCAGTGCTGGGAATTGATGGAATAGCTGGTGGTGGCTGTCCTTTGCACATCTCAGTTTTTCATTCTGCCACTACCTACATCTTGTTAATAAAGCTTCCTCTGGCTTCACAGAGCTGAACAATTATACCATCAACAGGTATCTTTGTCATAACTTAACAATAGGTAAGAGTTGTAGACATGTATAAAACAATTTGAGGTGAGTGAGGCTTCTTTAACAAACACATATCTTTCCTGCACCACCCCCTCAAAATAAAATAAAATAAAATAAAATAAAATAAAATAAAATAAAATAAAATAAAATAAAATAAAATAAAATAAACACATATATAGTACCAAATCCATAGTATCTTCTCTAAGGTCTCTACATACATTCTCTACTGCAATTCTAAGAGAACACTAGCAAGACAAGGACATCTTTAATTTACACTTGTGATCTCAACCTGAGCTCGCCTTCAAACACATAATTTCCTAGTAATACATGACCTAGATATGCTTTTTGACCAATGTGACTGCAGGCATTGATATGAGGACACAGGAGGAAGTCAGGGCTCTGTCTGCACTGAGACTTTAATGTCCCTGACTACCCCCATCCAGGGCCTAAGCCCATGCCGCTGCTGAAGAAAGCAGGAGCTTCATTCAAGCCCAGCCATGGCCTTCCTCACCATGAGCTATGTTTCAAGGGCAGTGGTCTCAAGTCCTGCTGTTTTCTTCTGGATGGATAGTAGACCTTTGCTGTGGGTAGATGTCTCTTGGGTGACCCACCACCCCCTTGGTGCACGCTGCAGTTTTGTCACCAGGTCTCTCTGTCCTACACCCTGGGTAAAACAGAGATCCATGCCTTATCTCCAGTTCTCTTTCTGGCCATATATCCTACTGCTCCTGGTTGTATTCTCTGGTCTCTGATCACTCCACAAGGAGTATGTGGCAGTCCCTGCTTTGGGGGCTGTGACTGGTTACTGCAGAACCATTCCCTAGTTGATAAGGGCCATTAATGGGGCTACCCTCCACTCCTGGCTTGTCTCCCTGCTGTAAAACAGCAGCTTCCTGACCAAAGCAAGCACTTGTCTGCTGAGAAAAACTTTTTAGTGAGTTTCTCTGCTGTCTCCTTGAGAGTGGCAGAAAATAAAGGTTTCTCTGAGAAACAAAGATATCTCCAAGGAAATAGGAGCTGGCATGCCCAACCTATAGATTTGTGCTAGTGGGGTTGTCACTCTTAATGCTGACCTCATGCTAAATACACTTCTTTTCATGTGACATTTTACCTGGAGCATCTGCTTTATTTCTTCCTCACTTCTTTTTCTTCACACAAGATGCGAATATAAGTACTACAGAGAACTCTGCTAACGTTATTAACTGTTAAGACTGCTCCTCCAAAACAGCAAAGCTATTCAGAGTTGGAGATGTAATGAGCTAAAACAATAGCAGTCTATTCCACGAGCATGGGAGAAAAGCTCTTTGTAATCAAGTTATTGCAAGCCTCAGCTGAACTCTTCAGATCAATTCCTTACATTAACCAGTGTTTGGTATGAAGGACAAAATCATATTCTTGTGGAAGGAAAGAATGAATGCTTCCAGGTTTCTTCTGCTAATTCTCAACAGAAAAATAAAAGGGGGAAAAAATAATAAATTTTAAAAAATAAACCAAGACAGTGACTACTACTGCATTACCAGATAATAACACTCAAAACTAAGTAATCTCAAAACACAGCAATGTCATCCAAATGCCATCCAAAGAACAAACACTGAGTTGCAGGAACTAAGGGCACCCCATCTCTCTTTAGTTAACTATAGTCTTCATCCATATGACATTCCCTCGAAATCTAATTAGAACAGAACTTACCTCCTCAGAAACCTGGAAGTGTTAATGGCCAATCAATACTAAACATGTATTTGTCCAAAGTCATCGAATGACCAAGCGAGATGATTGTAGCAAGCACTCTATGTTTCCCTTTTACATCTTATCCAATGTTTTTAAATGTATAATCATTCCAGCTTCATGGCAGCTGATGTGCTATACATATTTGAGAGGGTGGTACCAATTAGCTCTTATCTATAATGCCATGTCGGCAATTACTACTACTTCCCAACTTATTATTAATGCATTTGACAGGGTTTTTCCAATGTAACATTTATTTAGAGGTTAATCAAAATTCCTAAGACTGCCATTTATTATAATCTGATTTTAGATAACTGTTGAAATCAGTGGCTCTTAGAGGCTGCAGTTTTGTCTCAGTCTCAACGAATTTGGTATATTAATGCCAAGAAACAACAGAGGATCAGAATTACATCTTGTGCGCATGTTCGCAGCTACTGCATAACCCAGTTCTTCAGAATGTATGAATTCTATTAGAATTCTTATCTGTTTACTAGTTGGAAGGACAGAAAATGCTTCCAGCAGTGCTATGAGCTGGGAAGGTGGGACAAAGAGAGAAATGTGAGGCTAGTTCCCTGTATCATTCCAAGGAATATTAGAAAAAGTGCAGAGAGATGAAGAACCATATATAATAAGATACAACAAGCACAGTAAAACTATTTGATAGAGTAAACTCTCTGCTACAAAATACTTTTTTCAGCATCATCACTACTATTAGCCAATCTGTGCAGATGAGGTGATCAAGATACTCTTCATGTCATGGTGTAACAGTCATGTAGAGCTGTCTGGACTGTGGCTTGCCTTTCATGTCACTCATCACTGCTGAAACACACTACCCACTGCCTCCCTGTGTTCACATCCACTGTTTGGTCTCCATGAACATTCTGCAAGCATCTTCCTTTCGTGGGAAGGTTCAACCTCTACACCCATATCACCAACATCTGCCTCTGACATTGTGAACCAACATCATAAAACAGGAAGTATGTCTTTTGGAGCAGCCCTTATATACATATACACCCTTCTTTATCAGGAACTGAGACTGAGCAAACAAGGAATGGGCAGCTGCTGGCATTATCTGCCTCTATACAGGGCAGAACATATAGAGTTTACACAGTCGGACTGGATGATCTTGTAGGTATTTTCCAACCTTGGTGATTCTACACACATTAGTAAGCCCTCAGACCCTGTGATAAAAGAACGTCCAATGCTTAAAATATCACAAATACCTGAATTAGTTGTCATGCAGTACTACGCTGGCTCTATGCATACAGGCATGCCAACAACTTTTAATTACTTCCTCCTACTTTTTGGTGCCAGGTTCCCAGCTGAACTCTCATATGAGCATACATGACCTGGTATTTTCTTGGCAAATTTATCTTTGTCAGACACGCTATTTGGGCAAGCAGCAGGTACCTTCCCCTCTCTGTCCACAGTTACCTTCTTCCACTATTTCAAAATCTGTAGGGGTTGGAGATTCCCAGTCAAACTGTAATTTTTTGTTTGGTTTGATGGTTGGACATATATAATCTGGAATACTACTCCTAACTAACTGCTGAATCATTACAGAAAATCCAAGATAAAGAATATTCCCCAAAAGAATAAACTTAAATGTTGATGGTTGAAAACTGGCAACTTACAAACAATAAAAAATGTCAGCGTTAGGAAACCTGGTGTATAGCTGTTTACCAGTTTCACCTAGAATAACATGCAATTTTCAAATCAGCTATTCACAAAGTATGAAAGGCTTAAAATAGGAAAAAGCCCCATTTACTTATTTACTGGTATGCATCTCTCACTGACATCAGGACAGATGAAAAACAAGCTCCCTGTTTATTGAAAACAACACATTTATAAAAATGGAGCTTGCAGGACAACAGCTAAGTGCAAAAAAAAAAATAATAAAAAGGTTTCCAAAAACTGGAGTTAAATAATTTTACATGAAATTGGGAATACTTAGCAAACTCCTTGATCCTGCCAATCTTTTCCAATGTTTATTCTAAATATTCCTTTTTAAATAATTAGACAATACACCATATTGCTAATGTTTTAGTTCTAAAAGCTGGTAACATTTTGAGATTTTCGGTTTTGCTTTTAGATACTGACTGTGAATCATTCCTTATCATATTTATACATCAATTCTTGGGCAACTATACTAGCAACTAATATGCAAAACAGTTGCACAAAACAGCAAATGAGTTTGTAATAAATTGCACTTTGGCAGAGAGGTTCATCATTAATTTATTACTTTAAAATAATGTATAATCAGTGTTACCATTCGGAGTAGACATTCCTAGGTAAGCTCTCGCTTCTCCCTGTTGACAGAATCCTGGAGCACACTTAAATTAATGGTATATACAGACCTCTATTCCCACAGGCTGCAACTGCTCATACCACTTTTATTCCCATAGTGCTATGGCTCAGATCTATTCATATGTATCCCAGAATTATTTTTGTTTTATTGGTTTTTTTTTTGTTGTTGTTGTTTGTTTTTTTTTTAAACTCAGATAAAGTCTATTAGGACAGAGGTATTGTGAAGTTAGATATTTGTACTTTCTGTAACAGGCTTTCTTATTTAATCAGCCTGTCATTTAGTATTTGCATGTGAAAATCATGTGAAAGAGGCAGTGCTACACATTGCATAGGGCTGCACAGAGGCTGCTGTACATGAAATATCAAGTTTGGGGCCTACCATGTCATCTCATCCCTCATGTTTTTACATTTGGCATATTACATTACACAAACACACAAGCTACATAGTATTCCTGCACATGTCAAAGATTAGATCTTTTTCCTACATCACTGACATCTGACCACACACTTCCTTGTAAATCTTTAAAAGATGTAGAGGTTAGAGAATTTACTGTCCTTGTATAGATGCTTAGGTATGTATGCCACTCCTCCAGGCACAGTATTTTAGTAGAACTGCAAACTCACTGGAAGGTCATATTCTTCTCTCTCTTTCCTCTGACTGCCTTTTCCCACTAACGCTTTTTATTTTCCTTTTAAAGAGTTGCTTCAGTTTTAGCACAAACAAAACAGATTCCACTTCTGCAATACTGCATGCATGTCACTTTGGCTACAGTTCTTCTGATGTTTTTAAACCCTGTCTCTTCCTTCCTTCTCCTTCCCCATCTCCTATTAACTACTCCCTTCTCTCTCGTATGCACCTACATGTCTCTGAACTTTGTGTCCTTTCACTTGCAACTAACGTCCCCAAAAATCTTCTTCTAATTGCTGAAAGATGGCTCCCTCCCAATGAACAGATATCTCACCTCAGCTACCACAACCCCGCCCTACAGACGTCTCTCAAAACCGTTCAGAATGCTGCTGCGGAATCAGAACACTGCTGCTGCTGAAGTTACCTCTCTACACCTCTACTGCCGAGAAGCCTCTCAATCTACCTACTCTCGAAGAACAAAATCCCAGCTCCTCTTTCATATTATGAAAGCCTACATAACACTGCCCTTCCTGCTTGCCAAATGTGTGTTTACACTCTTTCTGCTATCAGATGCTGTGCAACGATACACAGAAGGCCATGTGCAACTTCACTTACAAACGTTTAGTTGTTGGCTTAGTTAAGCATACCTGTGAGCACATTTGAACGGTTTCTGCTGTAACTATTTACCTGCTGGCAACTGCTCTTACCAGGGGAAGCAGTTTCTGTATTTTCAGCTTTCTCATCCCTGTTTTTTATGCCCAAACTTGAGCCATCAGAATTGTGTAAAAGTTACTTAAGCATAGCTACTTTTTAGTTAACTACATTTTCTTACTCAGTCCTTTTCAGCTTTGTATTTTTCAAGCATAGAAGGTTCACAATTTTGGGCCTGCTTTTGCTATGATGTCTCCAAAATAAGTGGAAGTAGTCCTTGGGTAATTGCTCGCCTACATTTTAGCCTGCTCATAAATTTTAAAAGCCTTCCAACTCACCCCTCTTCTTTCTACAGCTATACTCCCCACACCTTTGCCCCAAAACTCAACATTTTCCTGCTTTCTTCTCTGCATATTAATTAGTATTGATTATAGTTGATCTCTACATGCAAAGTATGCAATAAGCTTTAATGCTTGTGGAGTACCATGCAAATGGATGGTGCTATAAAAGTGCTCTGTAGCAAACTAAAGTAGTAATAATAAGTTGGGCATATGATGATGATCTAGAGTTGTATAATATGCCCATTATCATACGATCTGTGCAGTTTTGTCATAGCTTTTTAGCACCTGAAAAACTGAATATAGGCCAAATGTTGTATCTCTATTTTACGTGATGGAGAAGGGAGACAGATTTTATCTGCAATATGCTCAGGCTGACTTTCTAGCATTTTGGAAGTGATTCTTTAACAAATGCTAGAAAGAAAAAAAAAAAAAAAAAAAAAATCTTGGATTAAAAAGCTAAAAATCATAAAGCTGAGAACATATTACTTAGATGAAGATTTATGTGCCCAAGTGATAACACTATCATTTTTCCTCATCCTTTTTTTTCCTCACAAACTGTAGCTAGGAAAATTCAGAATTTTGCCCATTTCCTGTGGAAACAGGGCAAAAAACAATTTCAAGTCCAGTCTGTACTGCATTTTGCAGTCAGCCCAACAGTCCCTCAAGTACATAACTGAAATTTTATTTCTTCAGGATGATGAACAAGGTCAGAACTTCCCTGTCCATGTCAGACTGAATTTGCAGAGGTCTAAGCCAAGACTAGTCTCTGTCTCTGCTTTTCTAGTCAGTACCCCAGCAACCTTGACCTTGCAGCAAGGACAGATACATGACAGAAGGAAAACACACGAAATTGTCATGTGTGCTGCATCCTTCCCCAGAGGCTGAAAGTTTCAGCTCTCTGATATCCCTAGTTGGCTCAGAAAAAAAGTGAGCCAACTCTTAAGAGCAAGTATAATCCTAGTTCTCATGTGACAATCTAGACCGCAGGACAAATGGAGCATCCCACAGACTTGACTACACACGGAAGGTTTCACAGAAAGACAAACACATTTAATTAATCCATGCCAAAATCACAGTGCTTAAAATCTTTACATTTTTGTAAACGTATATACATAAATGTGTAGGACTGGTATGGAGAATCTAGCAAGTAAAATGGCAGCAACATTCATTAGATAGCAAAGTTTTACTCAGAATTCCTACAAAGACTGTTCCAGCCTAATCAGCAGAGAGATCATTTGTGCCATCTGCACTCAGCAGGTACTGGATTGTCAAGACAAGGTGTCAAATAGAAACAGTAACAAGAGTAAATGAAAATAATATGCCGAGATATAAACTTAGCAAACTAATACTCTAAAGCAGTTGGGTTTCAATGAGAACTACTGGATCTTTCTAGACAGAAATGTGTTTTCCTGATAGCACTCATAATTAGCAAGGCATTTCAGTGTTACAACCTGGCCCAGGTGGAGAAACTGTTTTCCATCAACAAAATACAGACAGGATTTGAAAAAAAATGCATAAAGAATTTTAACTGATAGTAATAACCACATATTCATACTTCATAAGCCAAACTACATTAAAAGCAGGCATTAGTTGTACCCGTTAATGGGTGGAATTCCAAATGTTCTGAAATTGAGACAAGGCAACATTGCAATAACTACATCTAATCTGCAGTAGATTTTCTCTGCATGGAAATACAGAGAGAGAAGAATACATATTTCTATTAGTTACTTAGCTTGATATTTTAACTAAGTTGTAGGACAGACAGACCATAATAGGAAAACTGTTCTTTTCTATTTGAATTATTTCTATGCTAAAGCATCTCCCTTATTTTCAGTCTTTAGATCAGGTTTCAAGTTGATCATTAAGCTCATAATTTCTACTAATCAGCAGTATGGGTGACTAGAGGTGTTTCTAAATTAAAATAGTCTTTTTTCTTATTATTTTTCCTACTTTTTCTTCTTCAAGCAGATAAATAGTATAGTTCAGTACAATTAGTTCAACGCCTAAGTCTGAAGGTAATATGAACTACTGTATTTCAACTGTTCATGCATCATCAAAGATTTCAGAATTCTCTTTCATTAGGACTTTGTGAACATTGTTTTTAATCTAAGAATAAGAGCTGATGGGAGGCTTGAAACGAAACGCATGATTTTATCAAATATGATGAAAACATAAGTTTTATTGTGATAGATACAAAAACCAAGAACCTGTTCCCCTCACCAACCTTCCGCATAGTACCTCCTGTATAATTATTAAATAAAAACACTTACTTATTCAGTACTCAGCTTTTAAACCCTGAATAAGAGAAGTACATATTGAGAGAGAGGTACTTAAAACGTTTCCATGGATACAGGATGATGCCAATCAGGTCCATGTTTTTATCTGAAAGGGTGCCCCTGCAGAGACATACAGCTTGGTGAGTGGCTGTTTACACAAGTAAGTAAATAGGAACCTTGTTTATTTTACAAAGAGCTCCTGACCCACATTTTGTCTCATCACTTTTTTAGAAGGAACATTTTGGTTCTTTTAAGCAGCATGTTGTAGTAAAACACACACTTCTGAATTTTTTCGCTGAAGTTGCTTGAGTTTATGACATGGTTTGCAAGCAGAACATGGAGTATCCAGGAATGCTACTACCAGCCCTGACAAGTCTAGCTTGACAACCAGGATTTTTTCTAAGCTCTCTGATAAGGCATACTGATGTTAATTACATCTTTCTATTTAAATCACCAGAATCCACTTCTAGGAAAAAAAAAGAAAAGATAGAGAGAGATAAAAAGCAAGGGGTAGGTATAAATCATAAATACCCTTACCTTTAATCCAATAAGGACAAGAAGACCAAGTTTAGATGGCTCTACTCTCAGAAGACTCTCCAACTACTTTAGCTCTCATTTTTAAAAGTGGTTGGTTCCTAGATTCCCATTCGCATAAGTGCTATGAACATGTAATTTTGACATCCAGTCTCTCAACACTGCATGCTTTCTAATTTTGGGAATGAGATTAATACCTCCTATTTCAGTGGTTTTAGTCTTCTAATATTTCTTTGGATAAAAAAGCACAATGAGTTAGTGAAAAGAAAGGCAATCAACTTTAATACTTAACACAGTTTAATAACCCGAACTGAAATATGTGTACGCTGTATTTCCATTAAAAAAGTTTCCTTCCAGCCACAATTAAAAGAACAAAACCCCATCTTGTTCAGAGATTATTCTTGGAACGTAATTTTAACATCTATGTAAAGGAGGAAAGTTTTGTGCCACGTGAAAGCAATTTGGCCTTTTTTCTTCTCAAAGAAGCAATTCCTGGATAAGATGACTGATTTGATATTTTCCATTTGAACTTGTAACGTTCTTTGAAGGAGGACTGCAATGCTGTGTTCATTTGCCAGCGTTGACAAAGGTCTGCTTGTCAGTGATACCTTTTACAGCTAAATTTACTTGCGAGTGACAGAAGCAGGTGCACCTTGGCCTGCCAGACACTTGTGCACCCGCATCACGCAGCCTACAGGTCAACAACCAAAGGAGAAAAAGCCCAGGGCTGCTGAGGAGAGGGTGAGTGAGGCAAACACAACCCAAACTGGGGGGTTTCTCTTCAAAGCCAGCTGGTCTGGCTTTATTCTACAGGAATTTTTTTACCTGCCGGTTTGATCAGCAAAGCCCTCAGCAGGTGCTGACGGGTACAACTTCCTGGAGAAGCAGAAGAAGGGCGCTGGTGAGTTTTAATAGAGAAAACGATTAAAAATGGTTTTAAATCTTTATAGAGTCGTTCTGCTAGCTGCAGCACAGGGTGATTCAGCTAGCTCTAGTCTTGTGGCTATGCTCAAGAAGCTTTCTTCATGAGAAAGCAGATAAACTCTGTAGCATGCTTCACATTTTGTTTTATGTGGTGCTTGATTTTAGATTTTGTTGCCAAGAAAAGTTTCTTGAAATTAACTGGATATTTATAATCTATTTATTTCAAATTGTTTCTGTAAATCTGAATGGAAAAAACTTACAATATTGTATACAGGAACACGGAAGCTGCAGTACTGGTGTTCTGCCCCTTTTCCCTAATCTGCCTCCTTTAAAATAAAGGAGTTATCCTTCCCAAATAAATAAGAAAGTGTTGTTGTTTGCAGACTGTTCCCAGTATCTGGAGCTGACATGCCAGAGTCTTATAAACTACTTCAGAACATCAACATAAGATTACTTTGTAATTGTGCTGGAGTAAATTTAGGAATATTTAGAACCTTCTATAATCAAGTAATCAAAGGATTATGAAAAAAAAAAAAAGCTATCGTTCACTGAAGTAAAAAGGTATATTATAAGATGGTCTGTGTAATAGTAAAGTTTCACATAAAAATTTTTAGTGATACCACGAATTTACAAAATTTTACTTGGTATAAAATCATAAATCATGCCCGCATGTGCTTTCATTTGCGTAAGAGCTGGGAAACTAGATGGAAGGGAAGAAGATTTATTCTCCCAGCACAGTAAGATTTCAATTATTGTGAAAATGTAGGAAAATGTGACCACATGTTAAAATAAATATTTTGGAGGGGAGAAAAGCATTTTTATTATGATTTCTATTTCAGGAACTCATTCTTTAGAATTTGCTTCACAGTATTAATTACAAATTGTTGTGTTAAATTGAAAACATTTATATAAGCAAGTAAACAGACAGAATACTTGACCATATGAATCTTTTTGAGTAAACCGATTCCATATTCACAATTCACACAAATATCATAGAAGACAGTAAGGGGGAAAGAAAGGAATCCTACGTCAACATACAGTTATACTATTTCTGTAGTGGATATTCCCTCATATGTCAAAATAATGATTTATCAGCAAAGGACAGACTAAGATTAGACTGGATAATTATATCTGAGGCTCTTTTAAACATTCTGGATTTGTGGGGGTTTTTTTCATCTATGATGTTTGGTGTGGGACCAGTGAAGTTGACAAGGAACTCCAATCTCAGTGGAAGTCCTTCAGGCCTTAACCCATGCCATTTTCTTCATTTTGGGAGGCAGAAAAAGAGCAGCAGAACGTGCTGTATGAAAACAACCACTCTTTGGCTGGCTGTAAGGATATCTTACTGTATGGTAGAACAAAAGATTAGTAAAATAAAATATTACTTGTCAAAGTATAAAGTAAACCTCTAAATAATCACATTGTTTTCTTGGGTGAAGTAGGAAACATAAAACAAAACAAAAGAATATAAAAAAAAAAAAATCTGAGGCTGCCACCAAATTAAAACAAAGCCTGCAAAAAACTGCTCTTTCATGCATATTATTTGTAATGTAGAAATGAATCCCCTAAACAGCCATTAAAACCATGAACTGCTAAATTAGAAGACAGTAAATAGTAAGGGCAGTTCCTAGTGATATGCAGACATTGTACATGCTACACTAACCAAGAAAAACTCATAGCTCATGCTTTACAGCCTTTACTTCTGTAAACTGTAATCTTGTCAGCATTTTACTGTGTTGATTTTAAAGACTCAGGAACAGTAATTACTGTAACAAACTCCCAAATAATTTCAAGAAATTCCTAACAACTTACTCTACTTTGCACTGTGTTTGCGGGGAAAAAAAAAGTATTTTGTACCAGTTCCGAATATTTTACTTTTTCTACTTGCTAAATATTGCAAAAGGGAAAGATTACACATTAAGAAATTTATACAATTAGATTTATATTTACATCCTTTATTGGCATTTTTTTTCATTGTCAGGCAAAAGCACATTAAATGCAGTTCTAATATATTTCTACTGTTAATACGAAGTAAGGAGAAACAAACAAACAAAAAAAAAAAATAGAAAAAACTCCTTAAATTCACTGAAGCTTTACTATGATTTCACGTAGAAGCAAAATCAGCCCTAAAATATGCACTTATTTCCATACCAGCTCTTCCCTATTAACTAAGAGATCAACATCCCGTCTGTTCCCAGGATCTGCTTGGTTGTCTATTTTGTAAACTACGGCAGTTTATTTTGCAACTATCTTTTTAACTTCTTTATTTTGAAAAGCTTCAATCTAGCTCAGTTTCGACCACATGTTTTTTTTTTCCTACAAATGTAAGATTCAGTGTCAGGAAGACGTCCATATTAGTTATTCCACAGTGCATGTAAACATAAAATGAGACTTAACCACAAAGCTGTGCAAAAAATCACTATTTAGCGACTCTACGTTGTCTTCCACAGAATTCAATTCAAGGCTTTTCATACAGTGCTGAATGGTACTTTCAAGGGATACTGGGTCTTGTTCTCCTTTCACTTACACTGGTGAAAGCTGGAAACTTTCCGCTGAAGGCAATGAAGTTACATTTAAAAGCTGGATAGAGGAAACCAGGAGGAAAATGCAGGCTGATTTGCCTTAATAGCTACCTTAAAAATACACTACTAAAATGTTCAAATTTTCCATTTTTTATTTCTATTATAAATTTGGGTATATGACGAGTGTATACACAGATATATATAAGTACTTTAAAATTGTAACAACTTTGATCTTGGTATAGGGCAAAAATCTAATCCTACAAATACATACAACCTTTTCATGAGCTTTTATTAATGTAGTCTTTTGTTCAAAAATCCATTAGTTATTGTTCTGACCACCATCTCCCTGAAAATCAAAGAAACAGAAACACGTTAGGGAGCAGCAGACTGGAATTCACTCCCTTGTCAGTCTGCAAGTAGCACAGGCAGCCGCTGCCTCCCCTGGCTGCTTCATGAACTCAGGATGCTGTAGTGGCTTGCGGGCTGACTGCCCCACAGCCATTCCCTCCCCCCCTCCACTCCCCCGCACACCACCATGGCTCCTGTACATGTGCAGACACTCCTGGCATCCCCGCACCACTCCCCACCACCATCCACGGCTCCTCCCTGCTATCCCATTTCAAAAATGCTGCCACCCTAAGCAAGGTAGCATGGACTGCACTGGCAAGACATCTCTTACAGGAACATACAGATATAGATACACAGGCTGTTAACTACGTTGTCTTCTCCAGAGTAAGCACTAACAATTTATTCCATGGTAAAAATCACTTTTTGCTCCCTTGATAGCAACTACCGTTATGGACAGAGTTCTGGAAGTACTGTAAAAGAAAATTCCAAAGACAAAAGCACAATGCATTCTGTATATAAAACTTCCAACACACTGCATTATACATCAAGTTTGATAAATACAGCCTAGAAAAGATAAACATTTAGAGGGTAAATAGGTTATATTAGGGTATATGAGTTTGCTGGAAACATAAAATAAGTGCACTGAATGAATTAAACAAATCATTGCTCTGTTCATTAATATAAATGCATATATAAATTCCCATAAAATAATGCTAGTTCTATATATATATTTTTTTTAAAAAGCTATGCTTGCAGTATATGAAGTTCAATCTAACATTAATGTGCCCAATGCACTGTACCCTGAAACATGGCAGCATCTCTCAAGGCAAAGAAATTAAAACCTGACTAGTATAATAGCCAGCAGTTAACAACTAATTCAGCAAAACAAACTTTCTATATCAGCTCTTTAAAAAAATGGGATAGAACCAAAAATAAAAGGGGAAAAAAAAAAAAAGGAAAAAAGAAAAAAAGAGACTGCAAAATCAATGGTTTTTAAAGTTTGTGTTTAAAGTATTACTAGCATTCCTACTTTTTTCCCTTCATTTCTTAAGTGGTAGCAGGATACACTCTGTCCAGCACAATGCAAACAGCCCTTTGCCTAATATCAGTTCATCCCAAGAGTGTCAAATTATTGTAGAAGAATGTTTAGTAATAACAAATGGATATAAAGCATAATAATTATAGAAACTAATGGTGAGTCTACCAATGTTGAGAAAAACATAAGAGATTGTGAAATAATCTACTTGCGTATCAGGAGATTGTTCCTACCCATGGAAAGACATGGCTATCCATTTAATTAAGTCTCCTTGTATTGACTGACTTCATTAGCCTTTCACTCCTCAACCACTATGCTTCTGATAGCACTAAGATCTCAGGCAAACGCAACTACACTGTAATGAGATTTCAATTTGTATTCTTCCCAAGAAGCATGAGGGAACTCTTACACACTTCAGGCAAAGAAGCACTTGTCCCTCCATTCCTGAGAGAAACTATTCTGTAAACAGTTTTTAAAGTGCTGGGTTTAATCTGGAAAAAAAAAAAAAAAAGGTTGCAGGAATCAAACCTAATACAGAAATTCTTAATCTGTCTATCCCGCTTACTGACAGTCCTTTTAACACTATTTACTACGCCCGTATTCACTTTTGCCATCTTCACTTCTAAATACCTAGACCCTGAAGAACCTCCACTCCCATGTACAGGTAGAAAATTTCCTAATTCCCTTCTAAAACCACTGGTATTCTCCCAGCCTCACTCCATATCTCAGTCAGAGCCAAGAGGACTACAGTTGTGCCCAGAGATTCTGGAGGAATGGGGCCTCACGGCACAGCACCAGGGCTGTTACAGATACAAAAGGACAACAGTTAGCAGCACCATAATGGAATTACTTAAACTCTACGGAGAGTCTGACAACCAAGAGGATAGTGATACAGCTGATAGATCAGTTCAAGGGGTTTCAGTATACATTTTACTAGAGATTAATTGGTTAATTAAAAGAAAAAAAAACGAAGTTCACTCTGTATGGTCCATACTTGGGTGACAAAAACAACCACCTTCAATTTCAAAAACTACTCTAGTCTGGTTATTAGGTTTCTTCTTTAAGCACGCCAATGCACCACCAGTAAGGATACTGCTAAAACCAGCTACCACCAGGCTGATTGGTGCAGGCCTTTAGAACATCAAAGACCTAAAATGGGAACTTAAATCTGTCCGTATCATCGAGGATCTCTGCAAAGATGCAGACCATACAACAGCAACAACACCTTCAGATGAAATACATCTAAACTGAAGTACATATCCAGACATGACCTCTGAGGTTTAGTTTCCTTTAACCTCAGTATTTAAAGTGCTTCCATGGGAAGAGTTATGGCCAATGACATCACAGCTGAAGGTTCACAGAAGTTTTAATATAGACTAACGTAAGTGGCACAAGCACATCTAAAATCTGACCCGACTATTGTGCAATTACATTTTGAAGTCACTGAGGTTACAAGTTGTTCTTCACATATCAACAAGAACTGTCAAACTCCAAAAGGCCTCCCTAAAACAGTTAACAGAAGTTTAATATTAACTATTGTTTTGATAACAGAAATACTAGTATTACAGTAGCACTTAAAAGACACATTTATAGATCAACACGACATGAACTTAGTAGTGAGGACTTCAAAAAAAAAAAAAAAGTAAAAAACGGTGCATTATCTCAAACTGACCACACAGTAACCTATAACCTCCTGGTATCTTACCTATGTTTCAGCAAAACATTTAATTCCCTCATTCCTCACACTAATCTATCACTCGTCTTCAATTTATGCTGCAAACATCATTCAGTGTACTCTATTATAACACACAGGATGACTGACCTTTTATATTTGCATATCAATTACTCCAACTTCAGTTACAGAAAAGTGGTTATCAATTTGAAATGGATACAAATTCTCAGAAAAAATGGTAAAAAAAAAAAACCTGGGTGCTTATCTGAGATATTTAAGACTAGCCTGAGAATCGTTTCTTAATAAATAAAAAATGAAACAACAAATCTCCTCTTCAAGTTGGGAAAGCCTTAAGAGCAGTCTTTCTTGCGGTATGCTGGAATTCGTATCTGAAGCCAGGATGCAGTACCACAGTGGCCTTCAGGAACAGGGGGCTGAGCTGACCACTGTTTTCCTATCCTTAGAGCAGGTTTAATCTGAATTTTGTTTGAATTGTGGGTAGGGGGTCTATCCAAAACAAATTTGTACTTTGCTTAGCCCTCAGAATTATCCTGAACTTCATTGTCTACACAGATGCAGATGCTGATCTAATTTGCAGCAGCTGCAGAATACTCAATTAAGTATTTTCTGGCCATCTATGGCTTTCTGCCTTGGTACCGCACCATTACACACTGCAAGGTAGGCAAATGCTTGTGTGTCACACGTAAAATACAGAGGTACCATGGTTTTTTTTGTTTTAGGTTGAGTGGTTTTTGGCAAAATATCTGACAAGATCACAATGGTCAAACAATACCAACTCATTACAACAGAGGGAATTTGCAGTTAAAAAAAAATAAAATTCTTCCTCCTTCAACCACCCTGTTTCCCAAAATGAAGAGGGATCAAAAGGATATCATACTGGGGATAATCACATGGGCAAACAAATGTGGTAGGAATGAGAAAGGCAGTGATTATTTAGAAGCATTTTTTATAATGCTAGTTCTGAAACTTATTTTTCAGGAGCCCTTCTTCTTTAGAGGGAGGGAGGGGAAATGACCTAGCAGAAATTTCTTTTGACTCTGCTGATTGTGAAGTGGTTTAAACCTTCTACAACTGCATAGCATAGAACAGCAATAAAATATAAAGTTATCTTCCTCTACATCAATCCTGGTGGTACAAGATACTGAAAAACAGATCAAGAAGACAGGGACTGTTAGTGTACTCTGCAGTTGGCAGGAACATACCTGACCCCTTCTGCAAATTCAGGCAGCTCCACAGCTGCTCCAGGTTCGTCTCAGCAGTCACAGGCCATTCAGAACAAAGAGCCACCAAAGCACAGCATGTCTCCATTAAGTGTGCCCTTTGACATTAAATACAGCAAGAATACTGCATCTCTTGGTGAGGTTGACAGATTTTAATCACAGTTGTATTAAACCATATGATGAATTACGTTCCTACCAAATGTCTTGCTTTAAAAAAGAAGAAACCTAACCTAACGTTTCTGAGGCATACGAAGATGCAGAATAATCAGACTGATGAACAGCAGTTCATGCAAAGTGACAACATTTCCAAAATTATTCTTCAAATACATTCTTGTACTTAAAACTCTATTAAGATGGGGAATTGATTCCAAATTTCCACTCTAAGCTCATATTTAATCTATCTTTGTATTTTTGCATAG
>VXAB01008405.1:0-26330 GCA_013399175.1 Odontophorus gujanensis | reverse complement strand
GGCATCCTTGTTCATTATGGAAATATGTAAATTAATATGATCCAATAGGCAAAAAGAATCCCATATTTTTCTTTGACTTTTTCAGTAACGTCTGTATTGTGTATGTTTCTTTACGAAGTTTGTTTCCATCTGTCAAGTTTACTAGGACTACTGTTCCCTCTTTGTTTTGTTTCTAGATGACTCTATGCCAACTTTCGATGCTCTCTAATTCTATTAATAAAGATCTCTCGCTTTTCTAATCTGAGCCACTGACTGAGCAAAATCTCTTTGAAAGTACCCAGGGTGTGTGTCCAGTTTCACATGCTGTTGCCATCTTCCTCTTTACATATAGATGTTTTATTCAGGAACTATGATTACATACTCAGATTTCTCATTCTCATACCTAAATTTCCATTATCAGACTGCACAGTAAAGTACTGCTGTGTATCCTTGGCTACTTGTGGAGCTCTTGGGTTAGCCACATGCTGTCCTTTCTCTGAGTTTTACAGAGTCTGCGCAGCACTGGTGACTGGAGCTGTCCTGAGGTGGAATAAAATGGACAAATAACATTCCCCTTCAGGGAACCTGGATCATTCAGTCTGGAGGAGTCTCAGTGGAGACCGTATCGCTCTTTGCAATGACTTGAAAAGAAGCTATGTTACTCCCAGCTAACAGTGACAGGGTGAGAGGTAATGGCCTTAAGATGTGCTAGGGGAGGTTTTTGTTGGATATTAGGAAAAAATTCCTCTCTGGGAGAGTCGTGAGGTGCTGGCACAGGCTGTCTGGAAGGTGTTGTGTCACTGTCCCTGAAGGTGTTCAAGAAACAAGTGGTTTTGGCACTGAGTGACATGGTTAATGGGCATGTGGCAATGGATTGAGAGTTGGACTTGGTGATCTTAGTGGTCTTTTAGACTTGTTATGGTTCTATGATTCTGTGATCTGGTTACCTAAGGATACAATCAACAACAAAACTGGAGGCCAGAAATTTCCATAGTAGGCTTGATCTTACCCCAGGCAGAGATGTCTCAATATGAGAAGGTGGTGGTAAAAATGAATGAAAAACTTCATGTTAAAGCATTTTCCAGATAGTGAACTTTGTTCTTGCCAAGTAGTGCAAAGTTGGTCTGGACCAGAAGCTTGAGCATTATGAAGAGTTGTGGCCCCTGGTAGTGTGTGAAAAAAATTGTTTCTAGATACTGTAGGACTTGCAACCCTAAGAGTATGTGGGTTTTGTTGGGAATGGGAGCACTTGTGGGGACAAGCAGGCTTTTGGACCAGAAGGCTTACAAAAGCTATGATGACCATGTTGGTTTTAGAGAAGCATTGGGCAAGCTGGATGGAGAGGGGAGCTCACAGATCCCTGGAAGGCTGCCCTGGCTCTGAGCCCAACACTGCCCCTTACAGCAGTCCAGCAGCCCTTGCCGGCTGCCTCTGTGGCAGTGATGGCAAGCTCTGCTCAGCAGTGCCCTCCCTCACTGCCAGGAGGGCTGCCTGCATGCTGGAAAGCACAGGATCACGCAGTGTAAAATGAAGGTTGGTGGAAGGGCATGCCACCTCCAGAGCTGTGAGGCTTGGAGAGGGTTTCTTCTGAAGGTAAATGCTTTTAATTTTTTGCTTTTAAATGAAGCAGCAAATAATTCAACCCCATCTGTGTGTTAGCTGTCTTCACAGCCACTCCCAGCAGGACTGTCCCAGTGTTTGTCAGGTCATGGTGGGGCTTTCCCAAAACTGTAGCTCCCTTTGGCTCATTTGATCAGCAGCTGCTGAACTACCTTGGTCTCTGGTCATGCTTGGCTGTGCTCAGCCATGTGGCTCTGAGGAATGCATAGCAAGGATTAATTTGGCCACAGGCTAATTTTGGTGTATTTTAGGTCAGCCAGAAACGTGAGTTCATTCTTCTTTTTCCTCCACAGATGCCTACACAAAGACAGAGGTAATCTACACCTGGACGCTGGGGAAGGATAAATCAGTAGAAGTAGCAAAAGGAGGATCTCGTTTGAACCAGTACGACCTGCTGGGCCACGTCGTTGGGACAGAGATGGTTCGATCCAGCACAGGTACTTGTGGGACCACAATAAGATGCACAGGCTGAGGTTGCTGTAAGGCAAAATGGACCCATGGGTTTTGAATGCCACTATCTGACATAATGATAGAGGTAGTACCTGCAGGCTGCGAGCATCCTGGTGCTGTTGGAGAATATAGCTAGGGACATCTGGGGCAGCTTCTACGAGACAGTAAGTTGTTTAGCTTTTAGTGTTTTTACCCATACTCTCTAAAAATGATGTATAGAAAATTTCCCCCATCTTGCCCAGCTAGTCCTTGGTACTGCAGGTTCATTTATCTTGGATCCCTTTTCAGCCCCTCAGGAAAGCATTGCAGGCAGGGGAGGCAAATGGAACATGATGATGTGTGATTTTCACTGCATCTGCTTACACAAATATTATCATAGCTAATAGAAGATTCTCCCAGACAAATGCTTCCTCTGATTAATGACCAATATTAATCATCTTTCTCTTCCATCTGCTCCTCCTCCCCTTCTCTCTGAATTCAGGTACTGATAGCTTCTGTTATTCTGTGTGTTTCTCTCATTTTTCCCATTTTCTGTGCTTTTTTTTTTTTTTTTTCTCCTGTATGCACCAGTAGTTCTCTCATTTGAGGATATTTCCTCTCTGGTGCACTTGATTTTAATAGTGTCTGTCTGTAACAACTCATATCACCTCCCTTGGGGAAATATAGGGAGTCCAGGGGACTAAATGTCATCATATCTGGCCCATCTCTCTACTTAAGTTGTAGTAAAATGTACAGATGAATAACCTGAAATGGCAAGAAAGCTGCTAAAGGCTCTTGTGTGTAATGACTTAGCAGAGCCATACTCACAACAAAAAGGCACAATAATCCAGCAAAACATCCGAAGCTTTGGTGCATTTCTTTGAGAGGATGAATAGGGCACTGAAGGAAAATAGAGACAGCTGCTCTTTTGGTCTACAGCCCAGACCTTGAACTACAGAACTTGCCCTATATTCTGAGATGATTAAAGTGAGGAAAAGCAGAATATTTTCAGGATTGTCACAGAAAACCTAAGAGTTTGCAGGTTCACTCAGCATGGACCTTTATTGCTTTGGAGATGGGCTAGTGCTCAGTTGGCCCATCCTGAAACACCCAGTGGTTCTGTGCCTCTAACTAGTTGTGTCCCTAGGGGAGTACGTTGTCATGACCACACACTTTCACCTCAAGAGGAAGATCGGGTACTTCGTCATCCAGACCTACCTGCCCTGCATCATGACCGTAATCCTGTCCCAGGTCTCCTTCTGGCTGAACAGGGAGTCTGTCCCTGCCAGAACAGTTTTTGGTGAGTCTGTGAGCATGGGGGTCCCCAGTCAGGCTGGGGGAGAAAGAGAGAGATGACGGGAAATTGTCCCTTTGTCTGGATTCATTGGGAAGAGAAATATGGTACATGCAGTGGACTGTTTGCCTGCACTATCCCTTTGTCAGGTAGACAAGTTCAGTGCACTCTGGACACAGGTCCCTTTGCCTGAGTAACCTGGGGGTTTGCAGGGTATTGGCCCATGTTGATGGGGCTGGTGGCATCTCCGCTTCAAAAGTGTTCACAGCCATGGAGAGGAGACAAACTGAGGCAGTGTATGGGCTGCTTTGTTCCAGGGAGTTTGACTTGGGATCCCTGTAGATTGTTTCTCCTTCCATGGGGTGCCTTATTAATACGTAGCAGGCAGAAAAAGCCAAATTATCAAGAATGCCAATTTCCAGTGCACATAGGCTGCCACGAGTTGAGTCAGTGTGTCCTGCCTGGGGCAGTTGTCAGGGTGGGAAAAGAGCCAATGGGTACAAAAAGGAACAGGTTCCAGGGGATGGCTGAGAAATGAGAAAGGAATGACCAGCCATTGGAGCTAGTCTTCTCTGATCTCCAACTTGCTGGCATTGATGAAGCTGTTGTCCATTTCTCAGAATAGCTCTCATTGTCTCCCTAGTGCTTCTTCCACTAAATCACTGTAAAAGTACTCCTATCCATTTTTTGCTACAAGCCAAGTCATAAATATTAACAGTAATCAAAGTATTGATCATCTAATTATATGTATTTGACTGTGTCTGCTTATCTATATTGGCTTGTGAGTTGAGGAGAGGATAGATACATGGGGAGGCATTTAATACACTACCTTTGAAGTTGCTAATGTGCCCCTGGTCAGACCTCTATGTAACAGGCTTCTGAGCTGAGGCAGTGTAACTGCATGGTAAATATATTATTATTTTCTTCAACTGGTTTCAGATTCCCTCTCTGAGGCAAAGTCTCAGGCATTGCGTTTGCATTAATAGCTTTCACAAATATGTAACAGAACAGCTCTGTGCTTTTCTGCCAAGACCCTGAGTTCAGGATCATGCACACAAACCCCCCTGCCATACCCCACTGCCAGGGGGCAGTCAGAGCCTTGGTGCTGGGACACCATCCCGGGCATCTGTACTGATACCCCACTCTGCTGATGCCAAAAGGAGTGTTTCCTGGAAATAACAGTGCCATGCAGATACAGCCCAACAGAGCATAATGCACAAAAGTCACCAAGCAGAGAGGGGATAGTTGTTACCACTAGCTCATCTTTTTGATTAAGAGAGAAAATGGTATGGTTTCCAACATCTCAAAGCTCAGACAGATATCACAAGGAAAACAGGATCAGCACCTGCACAAAGAGATGCACCGCTGAGCTCTTCCCACTCACCTACCTGTGAATCATCTGCAGTTTCCCCCTCCAGAGCCCACACCCAGGCACCACTGCCTGTCTGTGCCCCAGGTGGGCTCCCACATCTGCACCAGCTCTCCCAGTGCCTGGGGCAAGACCCTGCCTGGGGATATTTGATTCCCTTTTATGTTATCCTGATATTTGCAATTAGAATGGTTTCCTCAAGTAGCAACTGGGATTCAGCAGGAGAGAACTGACTGAAAAATTAAAAGCTACCTTTGTGAAAAATGTCCTAGCTCCCAAATTGCTTTGCTTTGCTATTAAGAAAATAATGAGAGTTCCAATTGTTTATTATTCTTTTTTTTTCCTCTCTGAAAGTATTGCCAACAATATTATTGAAACTCTTCAATTACCAGGAGTATAGCTTAAGGGAAGTGAAATTTAGTCAATATTTTTATAATGTTTTTAATGCATTTTTAATTGAAAAGCATATTATTGGGGAAAATGGATAGCAATGGTTGCTTGGTTTAATGAAAAAACCTTTAAAAGGCATTTTGCTACGGATCATTTTATAAGATAAATCCTTGTGACTCTCATTCTGGCAGCTTGGGCCACTGATGTGTGCCTGAACATGTTGGTAGGACCTGAGTCCCACTCTCCGTCCACTTGGGCTCCTGCCCTCAGTTCTTGTCTCTGTCCATGTGTATGGTGGACAGTATGTCCCCCTTTCTGTGGGGACAACATATCTGTGGGTCAGGCTAGTGTAACCCGTGACAAGTTTTCTTGCTGTCTCTTCCCTAGAAAGGGCAGAGGACAAACATGCCAGAAGTGGGTGAGTGCAAGTGCATGGTCTGTCAGTGTTTTCATCTTCGGCTGTGTTTCCACAGGTGTCACCACTGTGCTCACCATGACCACGCTAAGCATCAGCGCAAGAAACTCGTTACCTAAAGTGGCGTACGCGACGGCCATGGACTGGTTCATAGCCGTCTGTTATGCCTTTGTGTTTTCTGCGCTGATTGAATTTGCCACTGTCAACTACTTCACCAAGCGCAGCTGGGCTTGGGATGGCAAGAAGGTGCTGGAGGCCCAGGAGATGAAGGTGAGCCCCACGGCCAAGGCCAGGGTGGAGTGACAGAGAAGAAACGCTGCACAAGAGAGCTGCGCTGGGACCAGGAGTAGGTAGCATGCAGCCTCGTAGCACTTCAGGAGGCTGGGTGCTACTTACTGGGGTTCCCAGCTCAGGTCTTGACTGGAGCGGTTCTTCACGGACGAGGGAGGAGGGCTGGACATTGTGCTTAGCTGGAGAAAAAACACCCAGATCAAACTGCTCATTTTTCACTCTGTCCTGCAAGACCATTTGCCAGGGGAAAAGGAAATGCATGTATCTTGTGGTCTTGCTCTCTGGTGATCTCCTTTCTCTGTATCTCTTTACCTCCACTCTATGTTGCCTGCATGCTGCACAAACATAAATATACCACGGGATGCTAACCTTGCTGTGTACCTGCAGCAGGTGCCCCTCACCATAGGTCTCCCTCAGCGTGGACAAGCATGGTGCAGCAGTGGGGAGCTCCTAGCACTCGTGTTATTGACCACAGCTGCTGCTTTGTAAGCTTGGGCAAAGAGGGTGGGTGGGAAGCAAGCAATCAGAAACAGCAACTGGCAGCAAATTAGTGCCTGGCATCACCCACGTTTTCCCTTCAGCCTCTCTGGTAGCATCCTTCCTGACAGCCATCACCATTACTGCTCTATCCCCCTCCCTCCTAACTGACTTAATCTCAGCTGCGCAGAGAAATCGCTTACCATAGCATGCTGCTCCTTGCTTGTATTTATTGAATCAATTTGAAAATCATGTTTGTCCTTGTTCTTGGTTCTGGAGCCTCTATATTTTTCTCCTTTGCATTTTAATGTGTTGTTTATAATTGTGGGGCTCTACCTGGCAGAATTGCCGTAACTTTTCGGAGGATGGCAGTCAGTCTTCTCACTGGTATGGAGACCACAGCAAGAGGACAGAGGCCTTATGAAGAACCATAGCCATCACTGAGTGCTGAATGCCTCTGTCTTGTATTTCTTGGACTTTCTCCATTTGCTTTTGCAGCTGTGGTCTGAGCACCAGACTCAATGGCAGAAGGGCTCCAGAGGAGGCCTGCTGGTGGTCTTCCACATCCATCATGTACAATAACTGGGCCTCTAGAGATGGGAGGAACTTTTCTCAGGGATAAGAGGAACTTTTCTTGGGTCACTGGCATGAACAAAGAATCAGAGTAGGTCCTCAAACCAACTGTGCCCATTTCAGTGCCAAGTCAGGATTCACACAGATGTGGGCAATTATGTGAACTGAGCACCGTCAAAAAAGCAGCAAGGGCTCCAAAGGTTTTGATTCATCATAAAAGTGGCTCTCTCCTCAATTTATTTATTGACCCAACACTGCAAAAGTAATCATGCTGAAACAATAGGGTAAAAGTGTTTGTACATATGGTAATTGAACAGGAAAACAAAACAGGACCAGAAATGTTTCAGAGGGAGCACATCTTGTGTGTTTGCTGTCAGCTGAAGAATCAGGAAGGACTCCAAATCTGTAGATGCTTTTTCAAGCCAACCCTGATCCAAAGTCAGACAGTTCACCCACCCCTGTTCTCTGCAGCTTAGAAGCTCTGACTCTGTCCCATTCTCTCCATCACAATTTTATATGTGATGCAAATAGTCACATCTGAAAGCACCCCTCTGAGGAGAACTCCCTGACCAGCTGTGGACTTTCAGAGAGCTTGCTGAATATGATGTGTCACTATATTTGCTTTCATCTTTATTCTACTTAATATTTCCAAGCAGTGAATTTGCTACACAATGAAGGTGCCTAATTGGCTCAGCTCCAGACTTTAATTAGCTCTTCTGGAAACAACTGACAAGCCAGGTGGTTGAAACCATGAAAGAAAGAGGAGGCAAAATAATAACTATTGGCATTTTTAAGCATTGGTAAAGAGGAGTAAAACTGCCAGTGACAAGCCCGCGCTGAGCATTGGCCCCTGGAGAGCCTTCCCCCAGCCAAAGAGAGTGTTCTTCATTGATGGGGTGGTGAGGATCCTCACTCACTCCAGGTTTGATTGTTTACTTGCATGGATGTGAGCAAAATCAATAGGTGTCAGCCCTGCCATCACCTCAAATGCAGGCACAGCAGCAATGCTTCCCTTCTGATTTAGAAGAAATCACTGCCTTGCAAAAGTTGCTGGCTGCTGACAGGTGGTCCAGCACATCCAGTTTCTCTATTTCCCTATTCTTTCTTTCTCCTCATCATCCATTCCATCAATTCAGATGGAGGATTCTGTGGGGAAAAGTAAGTTTTTTGGGGTATAACCTAATGCACGGGTTGATCTTGGTGAGTCGCTGATCTCTGCATCATAAATGATAATGCTGTGGCTACAACCACAGCTGGGTTTTGATTCTGGCTGGGAGCTACTCTGCATACACTCTGCTGTCCTTCTCTAATGTGAGTCAGACAGGTATCACGATAAAGCTCACAAAAAAATTTGTTTAATGCACAGTCTAATATGATTTGACTAATACTTCGTGGGGCCAAATATTTTCCAAGTTTTTCCTGTCCTCTACTACTGCTTTTTCATTGCAGATAATTTCTTGGGGGTTTTTTTTTTTTTTCTTTTTTTTTTTTCTGTGGCATAGTAGCTTCAGACAACCTAGAGGTGCCAACTGAACTGGAAAGAGTGTGCAGAAAACTTGTTAGTAGACATGAATTTTAAGAAAACATCACCAGGAAGAAGGTAGAAAACAGCAGTAGCTGGGGAGAAGTGAAAGGCCAAAGTGATTGACTCCAATGGTCAGCAAAACTCCCTATCTCCAGCATCCTTAACAAATCTCACTAAAAGGATCCACTTCAGGACAGAAGGACAGTGTTTGAGGCCCTGCTGTACCTCATCCATCTCAGCCATAGGGTTGGCCATCTCTGGAGCCAACAAGGTCATTTCTCAGGAAGCTGACATTGGGAATCTGGAGTGGTAGCCCTGAATGGTGATTTCTCCATTGGAAACTCATGAACCCTGTCTTTTCTTGCTCATGATGAAGCATGCTTGGAAGACAGTAACCTAAACCTATTTCCACTGGCAGTGTCACGACTGTGCACAAAGTCCATTTTAGCTCTGTACCTGTGCACTATCCTGCACCGATGCTGGGTGGTGGAAAGACACAATAAAAACAATTCAATTAGCTGCACTCAGACACATGAGAACAAATAAGGACACGTTTCAAATGGAGTAAAGCCAAGCTTTTTGTCCAAACTTCAGCAACTCTGAAGTTTGCCCCTTGACCAAGGTCACCTGAGAATCATTATTTTTTCTCCTTAGTCTCTTTCTACCCATGGCATTTTTGTTTCAGTTCCCTCCTTCCAATAGAGAGGATCTAGAACAAAACTTCATAGGCCTCCATCTTCAACCAATTTACAGACTCACAGAGTAGTTCAGACCCATCTCTTTTTTTTTCCACTTCACTATGACAAATATGTTTTTTATGGGACTTCTTCCCTTGCTCTGCAGCCCATGTTTCCTTTGTCCTGCCATATTCTCGGTTACCTGTGGCTCCCCATAGTACTGCAAGTGATTCAGTTATCAGTCTTTTCCAGCGTAACTGATTCCATGATGCCAAGGGTCACACCAGCAGGTGACAGTATCCTGGCTTCAGCACAGTCTGCTTGTTAGTGCAATATTGCATTGCTACAAGCCCTTGGCTCTTCTCAGTCTGTGGACATCTTAAGTGTAAAACACCCCATTTCTCAAACACAATCAAAGTTCTGGCACGTTCCAGAGGGCAGCTATGGCTGGCATGAGGAAGGGGTGCCATGTTTATTGGAACATCGACTGCAGTTACTGGGCTTTGAATTATAGAGCACAAATATACCCCAGACCAGAGCTACTTGGAGGCATTAAGGTGACTTTTCTCTGCAATGGCAAGAGGCACATACATTGCATTTCTCCTGTACAATACATGACCTGTAAGTGATGGTGACTATCAGTGTCCTGTCAGAGGAAGAAAGCTTCCAACTGAAATTTCTAGCCAGGGAGCAGCAGCAGAGAGCTAAGTCTCCAAGAGGTCATTGGCAGAACAGGTAGTTCCCACAGTTGCAGGGGTTTAGCCTTTAGCTCCTCAACAGAGGGACTGGGGGGACAAGAATATTTAACAAAAATGCCATTGTACTCCAGTGTATGTGTTTGTGGAAGAACTTGTCAGACTACAGTATGCAGGGAACATGTTTATCTTTAGACCAGGTTTCACAGCTTTTCCCTCAAGACAGCAGCTCAGAAAGACTTGGTCTCCCAGAGCCCAAACTGGGCCACACAATCAGGAATAGCTTTTCAGCATAGATGTTTTAACTAGGACAAGTTTTCAAATGCAAATGTGGGGTTTCCTCCTGATTTTCTATTCTCCTTGTGTTTCAGTCCAGCACGGAACTCCTCGCAGAGAAGTATGCAGGGGGAGAGCAGAGGGCTACTTTGCAGCTGATAAGCACATTTAGCTTTGTTTAATTATCAAAATCTTGCCTGAAACACTTATCTATAAAATCCAGTCTACTGACTTCAGGCTGAGCCATTTCTTCTGATATCTCATGAGCCTGTTTTCTCACATATGTATGCCTTGATGGAAGGCTGGTGCCCTGGAGGTTTAGCAAAGGCTTCCCAGGCTCCCAGCTCTGTTCAGGGCAGAAGATACCAGTGGACAACTGGAAAAATCCACTCTGAAAGTTCTGGGGCAGAGAAGCTAGCCAAGCTGAGAATGTCATGTCACTTATAGACATCTTATTTGTGTAATGTGGCTGATTCCTACTCAGATGTTCTCAGTGCACTTCAAATTACATTCCGCAAACAACAGTGTTTTTCATTTCATTACTGATTGTTAATTATTTAATTACCTCCAGTAGCTATGTTAATAACTAATCGTACTAAAACAGATTTGAATGTTTTAGAAAGTGGAACATCTTTAGTCTTTTATTTGCTTCTTGTCAGCTTTTTAGCAGGAACAGTTCACCTCTTGTACACAGGGTAAAGGCTGACGTGGCTCCAGTGATTGCAGAAATCAGTCACTCAATTAATCATTAAAAATCATAACAACCTCTTCTACATTTTCCGTAAAGGAGTGTGAGTATGGTCTGATCAGTGGTTTGGTCTCATCTGGACTCTGAAGACCTTGTTCTAACAGCAGGTTAATTTCTGTAATTGCTGTAATTACCGTGAGGCTGCAGTCCAAGCTACGTGTTATTGGAGAGGGATTTAAAGGTTGCACAGAAGTCTGCTTTTCCTAAGGTAACCAGAAATGTTCCTGGAGTTGTGAATGCATTTACAACAGAAGTGCAGCTTGAAAGCTAAGACCCTTGGAGCATCTCTTCAGTCTGGCCTTTCCAGTTCCCACTGCTACCCAGAGGTACTGCCTGCTACCATTTCCCAGGCTAGGAGGCTGAGACAAACACATCCTGCTGGCTGTTTACTCTCTCCTTCTCCCAGCTGTCCCTTTACACATGGTTCCCATGTGCATACATGCAAGACCATACCAAGCACTTCTGGGAAAATGGCCTTATCTTCCAGTTGCTTTTGAATAGAAGATGAGATCCAAAGTTACACTTTGTTTTGAATTTAGATTTTATATTCCCACTGTGAATCATTGCTGCATCTAGCTCTGACTCCTGGTGTAATTACAGTGGGCACCACATGGATGCACAGAGGTGCTGGGTTGTGTAGGATGTCTGATGTCTGCACGTGAACAGATTTCATTCAATGGGCTTTTCCCAGTAGATATGAATTGCTTCATACAATATAGCCCATAGTGTGGCTGGTCCCATGTGCCTGACAGCAACAAAAGGATCCCCAGAGTAGGGTAAACTTCCGTCATGACATTCTAGCTGTCTTCCCATCCACTCATCTTCATTAACATTGGAACTGTCTGTCTTAAGCGTTCTCCTTCATCCTTTGACAAACCACATCAAACACATAAGTGCATCCGTTCCATTTCTTATAGAAGCTCTCCACCCTTCAGCACAGACAGCATTGATGTCCCTGCAGCCTGTGGCAGGGCTGCACTTATCTCCCTCAATTTGCAGCATCCCTTCGAGATGAAGACAAGATGAAAGGTTTCCTTCCACTCCTATACCGCCTGAAATACTCAAATCCAGGGCTTCAGCAAATGCTTTATATTGGTTCTTTATCATACCTGGGAGGCCATGTGATGCTCTAAAGAATCCGAGAGGCATTCTGGATGTTGTGATGTCCTTGTGAAATATTCAGGCCACCAAGGCAGTGTAAGATACGGCCTTTTAGTATCGTGGTTCAAAAACACTGCAATGCGGTCATCCGTGTTCTTAAGGCCACTGGCTTTCTGCTGGGGAAAAAACAAAAACAGGGAGATAAAAATAATTGTCAATGGATGTCTCTCCCTCTCACCTGATTCAGGAAACAGACTGGCAAAGCAGAAAATCAAGTTATTCTCCTAGGATGACCACACTGGGTCTCATTCCTTTGTAAGGAGTGCGCTCCTGCTTCATCTCTCTATGGCTGAATCTTACAGAAAACAGAACCCAAATGAGTTAGAATCGAGTTTGTATATAGTTTGAGCTTGCTTTCACTTCTACTGACCTGGAAATATGCAACATAGACTTGGAAGCACTCGACCAACTGAAGGGTCACCCATCTTGGGGAGCTCTTGCTGGAGTGCAGCTGCACACAACTTTTCATGCCACAGCCCTGATCTAAGGGGCTGCAAGAAGGCTGCAAACACAGCTGTGTGTCTACAGTTATTGGACCTGGAGCCAGACCTAGCACCTAGCTGCTAGGCCAGGACCTCTTTGTGCTCCATGCTTTGTGCCAGGCTTACACAGAACAGCTGATGTAATTGAAGGAGACTGTTTCAGCACCTCTGTTCCTGCAGCCCTCATGTGGCAGATGTCACAAGTTCTGGTCACCTTCTCACCACATTCTCCTTTCCTTCCACAATGCTGCCTTCTCAATCTCTTGCTCCTTGCACCCTTTCCCATCTTCTCATCCAGACAGGCAGGTGAACTCAGAGGACAAATGTTCTCTGAGTAATTCTACAGTCACCTCATCTCTGTTATGTTTTTCTTCCACCTTCCCTAGAAAAAAGAACCAGTGGCACTAGCGAAGAAAACCAACAACACCTACAACATAGTTGGCACCACATATGCCCTCAACATTGCCAAGGACCCCGGCCTGCCCACCATCTCCAAGAGTGCTGCTGCCACTGCTGCTGCCACCAACATCCCCCCCAAGATGCCGCGCTTAGAGGAGAAGCTCCCAGAGAGTAAGAAGACATACAACAGTGTCAGCAAGGTAGACAAGATGTCCCGCATCGTCTTTCCAGTCCTCTTTGCCATTTTCAACTTAGTCTACTGGGCCACCTATGTAAACCGGGAGTCAGCTATCAAAGGAATGATCCCCAAACAATAAAACCGATCACACAAACCTTCCATCAGTGAGCACCATCCAGGCAGGAATTCTCCAGGGCTTTCTTCTTTCCCTTTTTGTTTAATTATTATTGTTCATTTGAAATTAATACTGTTATTACTATTAGACCATTCTTTTATAATGTAAACAAAACTGTGATTTTAATTTAATCCTGTATATGTTTATTTTTGTTTTACTTTGATGATAAAAGGAAAAGGATCATAACAAGTTGTGCCTCTGACATCGTGAGTCTGATGTCCCCCATCTGTCCAAGTCGCCCTGTGCTTCCATCTCTCCTCTTCCACCTCCTGCTATCTGCATGGTCTGCACAACACTGCCATCTCATGCACCACTCCACTGGGGGCTGCTGCTATTGCCCCCTCCTCCTCTTCTGTGATGGACTGCCCTAGCGTGGTGGATTCTCATGGTGGCTTGGACTCAAGGACATGAAGGCCTCCAGAGGCAGTCTGTTGGGCTGCTCTTCAGTGCCCTGGGGTCAGCAGAACCATGGCAAGGGTGGAACAGGGTAATAGCACCTTGTAGGTATCTACAGGGCTTCCTCTTCTCTGTCACCACCAAACCCAGCTGCTGGTTTCCTCCATGTCCCTTTCCAGATGAGAACAGGTGAGAAAGATCTTGTCTTTCAGACATCCTGTACTCTTGGGGCAATTCATGTTAGAGGATGGGACGTTTTCTACCAGAGAAATAATTTTTCTCAGGGTCAGTCAGCAACTGAAGTCAATTCTAATGCCTTTGAGAGAATATAGTAGCTGTGAGGCCGCATGCATTCAGCTCCAGGACTGGAAGCCATAGAGATCATGTTCAGATGGGTGATTTATCACTTTCTCTCGGTCCGCATTTCCTTCTTGGCATCTCCTGTGCTCCCCATTCATCTTCCTTTGGTTATTCAGCAACCCTCAGCAATATCTCACTGTCTGAAGGGGGATTTAGGCATAGAAGCCTGTGCTCTCAGGGGAGCCTTACCAACAGGGAGGAGCACAGACCTGGCATGTCCTATGGTGCATCCTTCTCTGATGCACTAGAGCAGCAGGAGCAGTGCTGATTCAGGCCCTTTCCTGCCTTGTGTGCCATGAGCCACCTTGCCATCTGTGGGGGTACCTGAGGCTGCAGTTGATCCCAAGAACCTACCTGTCCCCCATGAATGCAGCTGAGCATCCTCACTACCCAGTGAGAGCAGAAGTGGCCCTTTGAAACATCCCAGAGAGACATGTGAGTCAGGTGTCATCCCACAGAACCACTGGGATGAGACCCAGCTCTAACACCTGCAAACTCTTCCAAGAAAAGCCCTCCAGTACCTTCTGCTGCCCATCTTGACCTGACCCCGGAACATTTTGGGTCCACACAGCCACCCTAGGACCCAGAACCCCCAGATTGATGTCTTCAGCATTGCTTTGAGCCTGTGCACCTAGCTCAGTTCTCCATCTGGTGCATGAGCAGGGCTCACCCCACCTGGAATATCCATGGGGATGGTGCAGGGCAGAGCAGGATGGTTCATCCTGCAGATTGTGTGGCATTGGTGGTGTCCTGCCTGTCCCTTACCTCTCTTGCTGGCTCAACAGCAGTGCATGAGGAGAGGAACCCAGAGTCATTTGGCTCAGCCCCTGGTGTGGCCCATCCATGAGCACTCTCCCCACCAGCAGGCAGCATGGGGTGAGAGATGGCACATTCCCAAAGCAGTTGCTAAGGAAACCACGTCTGTCCCCAGCATCTGACCCCAAGCTGCCCATGACATTTCTACAGTGCCTTTCATTCCCAAGGGCTGCGAGGAGGGAAAAGCCCCAGCATCAGGTTGGAGGAGCGGAAGGAGGGTGCACCACCCCCAGCTCTTCTGCGGGACAGGGGGCACAGCCTTGCTGCTTTCAAGCCACCCAAGCACTGCCCCACACCCATTGCCCCCCCAGGACCTTTGTGCTCTCCCCATGCGAGCACCATCCCCTCCAGCAGTGAGTGCCACTGCTGCCGCCCTCCATCTCCTGGGCCCCCAGCAGTCTCTGCTGCACTAACTGGCCGCGGGGCTGTTTGGTTTGTACTTGGATGTCATTTTCTTAAATAAGCTAGATGAAGTGTATCTCATAAAACATTCATGTCACTATAATACTCAGGCCTAAGTGAATGAAATAGAAACCCTATAAAAAGCAAAACAAACACAATAAAAGGGTAACAAAGAGCATATTGTGTTTACTGATGGAATTATGTCAAAGGCAAGCCTAAATATGGGATCCAGTTGAGTCTCCTCCTTAGTCCCCTCTGCTCACCCGGGCGTTCCCCAGAATCCCTCCTGCCTGAGGGTGATCCCACTCATTGTGCAGCTCATTGTGCTGTCAGGTGCACTTCTCCACTTCTCCCCTCCTGCTGCCTGAGGCTCTCATTCCTCCCAGTGATGCTCTCCTCCAGTGCCACCCACCTGCTGTCCTGCCTTCGCTCTCCTGATTCTGAAAACTTTGCTCTCTGCTGGGTAAAAGGATCCCTCCCTGGATCAGTGTGAATGCGCCTTGAAAGCCAAGTCTGTTCCCACCACAGCCTGGCACTGGTGCTCAGTCTTCCTGCCAACTGGAAGCAGAAGTACCAGCATCCTTTGGTTAAAGACAACAAACCAAACAGGATTTGTAGTTTGGCTTCCAAGCAGGGAAGCATTTCAGGAAGATAGTTATAAATAAGTGGTTTAGCATCTCCTGCCAGCAGACATCACAGAGAAGATAATGTTCTTTTTTTAAATTCTGTCAGAGGCTCAAATTGGGATGTTTCCCTCCCAGCTAACACGAGGCTGCTGATGGGTCCTTTTTCTACAGAGCTAACCCAGCACCAGCCACTGGGGTTGGATCCTTGTTGTGGCAGCAGCTAAGGGCCCTGCTTTCATAACTGGGGCTGTGCAGGAATGGACCTGCATACAGCCACCAACAGTTTGCTCCACAGAAAGCCAGTTGTGCACAGTTGGCTCTGGGTGTCACTTAAATGTGCCAATATTTATCTTTTTTCTGCAAGACCCAAAGCCCTCTTGACTTGAGGAGAGTCTCCCAGGAAGGAAATAGAAGTCCATACAGGCGACCAAAACGATCTGTTATTCTTCATCCCTGCTTCGTAGCCTAAATGGTCTGTCTCTCTTGAACCCACCTGATCAAATATCTGCATAGGCTTTGCAGCCCTGAGAGAGACATTTCCTTGCCTCCTTGGTGGTGGGGAGGGCTCAGCCAGGGGGAGAGGCATATTCATGAAAATGTAAATGCTCTATTAATGCTGATGTAGGGGAAAAAAAACATTGAACAGTTCACTAAGCTTCTCTCCGTATCAAGCTAAACTGCCCCAAAGGCATTTTTGGCGAGATGCCACAGCACAGATGGGATTGATGGCTTCAAGGTATAAATCTTTACTGTTTGACCTTGTTGTTGTTCAGTCAGCCAAGGTTTTTTACATATATATATATATACACGTGCGTGTGTGTGTAGTTATGCTCACAAACTCTTTATATCAAGAAGTCAAACTTCTTTCTCTTTGGGAGGGAAAATTGCCACTTTAAATTGTTTTAGTTTATTCTCATTCTTTTTGCTAAATCTTCTGTAATCTGTCTCTGCAGATCCTCAGGTGGCTCTGGGAGGCAGAGGGAGTGAGGAGAGCAAAGCAGGAGAATCTCTCCACACCCAGCCCTTAATGGAGACATGCTAGCTGAGACCAAGGTCACTGCTGGCAGCACTGCCCAGCACCTTTTGGGAAACATTAGTGCCCCATGTCACAGTTTCTCTAACACAGCCTTTTTATTCCTGCCCCAGATGCTAGGGTGAGCTCAGGAAGGCAGCATAACTTTTTCAGCAGCTGAATGCCACGAACCTTTAACTCTCCCACAACAGCACAACCCGGGTGCATGCAGCTGAGGTGCTGCAGTAAAGGGCTGCAGACTGAGCCTGCTTTGGGAAGGAGCACAAAGCCTATCTGGATCCATTTTTGTCATCCCCATGGTCAGAGGAATGCTGCAGGTAAGAGCAGCACCTAAGCTTTAAAGATCCCATCCACCTAGAGAGGGAAGTCGGGCCCTTAGTTGGCCACATGAGCCAGGATGCTCTCACTGTCTTCGAAGGCTCTTGGCTCTTTGCTTCTGCCTGAAGGTTTAGTCAGCTTGCTAAGCCCATTGGCTCACATTACACTGCTGGCAGCACTGTTTCCTCTGAAAAGTCTGTCGCTTTCTCCAGTCTTTTTGCAGGGAACCAGCAAACGTAAAGGAGATCATATATTGAACAACTTGATTTTGCAACTACAAAAATAGTAAGAGTAGAGTTGGGAAACCTGAGTCACTACCAGGTTACCTTTGCCAGGATGTCTTCAGAGTGGAAAAGCTTCTCTTGGTTGGCACAGGGCAGGTTCTGAGCCCACCAAATCTGGGTGGGTTGCCACAAGTACCCCCCACATCAGTTAGGATTTCAGCTAGAACTCTGGGGTCCTGTCTGAAGGTGAGATACCTGCTGCTTATTAGCTGAAGCCTTGGTGTCTGCTGCTAGGAACATTGCATTAGCATCACACTAGGGCAGCCCATTGAAAGAAAGAGCACATCGCAACAAAATGCCAGAGAGTATGCTCATTTTCACTGCCTCAGGTTGAATCCGTGCTCCTGCTATGTCTTCTGTTTTGTTTTCCATCATGTGAGACTCTTTTTATTCCACTGTTAGAAAGAATCTAGCTGGCAGCAGTTTAATGCATGACAATCCTGTTATTACAGCTGTAAATAATTAACAACTAGGAAAAAAAAACATTTTTTAATTTTTTGTTGACTTTATTTTCTCTAATGACTATCTGGTAGCCACTTTCTTAAGGGATTTTTCATGGAAACTGTGACTTTCCTCTTTCACTGTTTTTCCTTTCTTTCTTTCTCTCTCTTTCTCTTCCCGAGGTTTGTGTTTCAGATGCTTTTTGGTGCAATGTTCAATGCCTGTTTGTATTTTTGAACTGTATTTTTCAACCTTTGCTGGAAAAAAAAAAATATTGCCCATTCTAACGAGCAGGATTTTGAGTCCTGCGATTTTTTTCAGCTTTTAGCTTTTTCAGCAAGTTAAAGCAACAGAAAAATGTCTCAAAAATTACAGTGAAGTTCTGAAGAGAGATGAGAAAACGTCAGAGACAAGAGCTATGTGAATGACGTCAATAGGCTGAGTGGATGAGGAGGACTCTTCTGACCACCTACTGACTTCCTGACCTAACACTAAGGCAGGACTAGACCTTTTCACTGAATGAATTCACTCCGCTTTTCCACTCTACCCACTCTCTTGAACTCTGATCAACAAATAAAAATTCATATTTAAAAAAAAAACAAAACAACCCATGCCTCTGCACTGTTGTTTGTTTGTTTGCTTGTTTTCTAAGGTCTGGTTCTCAAAAACAAAGAGAGAAAGTCCTTTGGGCTTAAGGCAGCCAGCACAGCTGGAGAGTTTGTCCCTGCGATGAGCAGACAAGTTACTCAAAGAAAAAAAAAATTAGTATTCCAGGGGAAAATAAAAGAGCTTGAAGATATGCTACGGTTGCCATTGTACCATATTTAAAATGTTTTTATTTCCAGCAGCAGAAAGCACAAGATATGTTCAAGGCCAATTGGCTGGAGAGTTTGGGATCCAGCCCAAGGCAGGACAGTGGTGGTATGGCAAGTGAACAGAGAGACCTGGAGGTGTGCTCCTTGCTTGTAGTGTTGGCTATGGGTAGACCTTGGTTTTCTAGTAAAGCACTTTAGTATTTCTCTATGTGCAACATGAATTGTGCTTTCCACTGTTTTGAGGGGCAACCAGAAGAGGCCCTGGCCAGGATGGTGTTTTATGCAGCATACCATGTAAGCTTCTTCAGCTGAAGTATACCATGAAGTGACCCTGATGGGCAGAAGGACACNCAACATGAATTGTGCTTTCCACTGTTTTGAGGGGCAACCAGAAGAGGCCCTGGCCAGGATGGTGTTTTATGCAGCATACCATGTAAGCTTCTTCAGCTGAAGTATACCATGAAGTGACCCTGATGGGCAGAAGGACACAGGCCTTTAGCCCTTAGTCCAAACACACTATAAGGAAAAGTGGTGGGCAGTTCAATCCATGCTACTTTTTCTGCTCAGCTGTTACAACAACCAGCATCATTTTGGTTTCTCGTGCAGCTCCCAGGCGTGATTGAAGATTTACCATAGTCCAGATAGCGTTGCAGCAATGGGTTTTGATTGTGGCTGCCCTGGTTCTAGAGAATTAATAGCAGCTAGCTGACCATGCCACAACACTCAGCCAGTGGTGACATGTCCAGGTGACTGTGCTGTCTGCTAGCAGGGAAGTTTAAGGTGTAGGGACTTCATTTGGACCTCTGAACCCAACTGGATCATTAGTTTTCTGCACTGGAAGAAGTGAAACACTCTCCCCTTTCCCCGAGCACCATCTGGAAGCTCCACCAGGGACTTGCTGGCGGGACAATATCTCCAAGCATATTGCAACCTTGAACAGGAAAGTTGCACATTTGAATTTGCTGCTTTCAGCTGAATCCTCCTTCTTGCTCAGACTCGGATGACAGAAGAGGCTCGGGAGCGGCGGGCTCGCAGCTGCTGTGGCAGATGGATGGTTACCACAGGTCTTAGCAGTACAGGCTGCATATTTATGTCTTCCCAAGGAAGGAGCATAGGAAGGAGCATAGATCGTGATCTCAGTGAGAGCATATGAGGAAGGAGCCCACTGTGCTTTCAGTGATTAAAGCTGGAACCTGGAGCTTTCACCCCTTTCCCTGAGTACTCCCTCAATCAGAACAGCACAGGGTTGGACCCAACCTGAAAAGATCTTCCTGACTCAGGAGACGAAAATAAACAGCGATGTAAAAAGCTTCCCTGCATTATCACTTCCCTATTTGAACCTGGAACAAGGGCCCTGAAGAGGAACAGAGTGTAATTGCAGTGTCCACAGAAAAGAAATACTAATGAAAACAGGCAGAGCCGGGAGAATTCACAAAGAAAGGCAGAGCAGAACAAGTATTTATTACTCTGCCACTTAGCACACAAGCTGACAGGTGTCTTAGGGAAGCAATAGCCAGCTTTTATTATTAGGTGTTTATAGCACAGCAGTGCTCAGGGAGGGAACTGTTGATGTGTATCTCCTGCAGTGCACCATATTAGGAAGAGATAAATGTGTCCCCTGTGCCCAGACAGCCCCACAACCACAGAGCTGCGTACGGCCTCCTCATGGTGAGGGGAGAGAGCCCAACACAGGCCTTCAGTCAGCTTTCACACATCCAGGTGCCGAGATCAGAAATCCAAAATAACATAGGGCTCCCTCTGTGGGAGCTGCTCTCCCCTTCTCCCTGTAAGACACGTAGGGCTGATGATGCCTCGGGACTCCTGCTTATGGGGTTCTTCCTTCTCCATGCTGTCTGTCTGCAAGCAAGCAGTGCTTTCTTCTGCAAAGCCTCCTGACCAAACTCATCCATCAGCAGCTTGTCAGCAGACTTTGCAGTTGCCCCACTCCATGGAGTACACCCGAGCTAGCTGGATTTATGGCTTGCTGGAATTCACTCCTTAAACTTCAACACAGTGGCAGGCTGTAGGGGCCTCACAGGGAGCACCAGGCTCTGGCACCTGGAGCACATCCTCCTGCAAACTGGAAGAGGAAAAAGGCTGCAACTTCTCCCCTGCCCCATCCCAACCTCCTCTTGTCACGCTAAGCAGACAGGTGAAGCACTAGCAGCAAGACACACTGCTTCCCAGCTCCGCCTGTGGATGCTCACACTCCTTCGTGGGGATGGAGATGTCCTCCCCCACCTTCACACCAGCATCAAGCAGTTAGCTGCAGCTCTGCTTATCCATCACAGTGTTATCCAGCGCTCGGAGCACGAGCTCTGAGTGTCCGTCCCCAGCTCCGCCCTTCTTCCGCTCCCCACCAGAGCATTAACTCTTTATCTCCCAACACGGTGCTCTGATGTGGAATACCGGCATCGAAACCACAGAAGTATCAACCACAGGAAAGCTCCTTCCCTGCTGTCAGTGGGAAATGTCACCCTCCAGGGTGCTGTCAGGACCACAGAGTCTTCTTCTGATGTGGTGCAATGAACTTTAGGCTTAAGCCTGGGAAGAGTGGGCTGGACTGGGCTGGCTTCGGTAACGAGGAGATCAGAGAGCAAAAGCTCCTCACTCTGTGCAGCATGGCAAGTCACTTACAAAGGGAAAAGTGTTCCAAAAAACACCACAGCTGAGTTTATTCAGAGAAAGAAAGAAAACCATGCAATATTCATAATCCAAAAAAAAAAAAAGGTGTGCGAGAGAGAGAACAATACATGTAGTGCAGACCTCCTCTGAAATCAATGCATAATTTTTCAGCATGTGCAGGGTTTACATTTGCACGAGGAGCAGTAAGTCTCAGGGCTGATCCCAGCTCAGCTATACATCAGCCCAGCCCTGCACTGGAAATGACTGTAACTCATCAGCCCGTCTCCCAGAGCTCGAGTTGTTTAGGCTCCTCTTACAATTTCTCCTTGCTGTTGTGAATCTTTAAATATCTGTGCCAGACTGTAATCCCCAGTTTGACCATAAAACTAGCCCTTGCCTTCACACTGCCTTATTACACCATGCTTAAATTATGAGGGGTAGCGAGACAGGGTTGATAAGGAGGATTTATTAAGCTTGAATAACCACCTATAGCAGTGTAACGTAGTGCTGAGAGATTTCCTCTCCCAGAGAACAGCTGCTGTCAGAACACACTTGTTATCAATTAGGAACCCTCAAGCAACTGGTGCTGGAGGACCTTGCTCAGGCCCTACCAGGAAGGGTGCTGGGATGAGGCCAGCTTCCTCAGGAGGGTTTTAAAGATACTGATGATTAGGATTTGCATGGTATTACTTTTTCTTGATTGAGGGAAGTTGTTGTGTTTCTTGTCGGACTTTTTCCTGATGTCTGGGGAGCTCATCTGCATAATTTTCTTGGTCCCCAGCTAATAATGACATCACCTACAAAATAATTCATTCTGCTGGACTGAGTGGGCTCTGTTGTCCTGGTAACCTTTGCTTTGAAGGCTTGCAGGAAGGAGGCAGGTAAGTGCTTGAAATTGCCACGTTTCAGCATGGCTTCAAATGCTTCTGAAGGCTCAAGCTACCTTTCCATAAATGAAATTTTGAGTCCTGTTGAAATACTTGGTAAACAAAATTCATTTGTTGCCTTGAGGAAAACTGCGTGGAATTCAGTTGAGTAAAATACTTTTACAAAGAGGGAGGTTTTGTGAAGCACTCCACCAACCACCAGGAGTGCAACACAAATGAGATGTGCAGTGCTTCATCACTCCCAAAGCCATCCTTCCCCTGTGAGGGATGTTGGTCCCACAGCCAGGGGAAGGGATCTGTTTGTGTGCTGCAGGGCCTCTGGAGTTATGCAGAGGGATGATGGATGCGTGCCTGATAGCAGAAATCTTTAATCACTTTCAGATGCAACCTGAAGTGCGCTGTGCTTTCCTCAGCCTGGATCAAAGAACCTCACTGTTCCCAAAATTTGTGTTGCATTAGCCAAAGCTCTTTGGAAGGCTCACTCAGAGCTCGAGGCTTACCTGTTTATAATGAACCATTATGATTGTGAATGCTCATAGCTTCCATGGAAATCAGACTCACGTGGTGTTAGCCAGGCTGGATGGGGCCCTGGGCAGAGTGCTCTAGCGAGGGGCAACCCCCCCCCCCACGGCAGGGGGTTGGAATGGGGTGGGTTTTAAGGTCCCTTCAGACCCAACTGTTCTGTGTTTCTATAATATGAGTCAACCTGGTCCAGGGTTTTAGAGAGATGTTTCTAACTGGGAAGCCCTAGTATTGATGGGAGACGTGCAGTTTGGGGATGGTGTGTGCCATCAGCAAAAGCTGTACTGATCTGTCTTTGTTTCAAAGTGAAAAATCATTGATACTGTGGACAGGGGATTTGTTTCGGTGCGCCCTAAAGATTCTCCTTGGGGGCACCCAAGGACCTGCAAGCAGAGTTATTTGGAAAGGCTGCAGCATGTCAGAAGGGGTTGGTGTGTTAATGTCAGTAGAAAGTGGGTTGCAGCATTTATCCAAGCCCTGCTCAGTATAACTGGTACCTCTCTGAAATGCTGCATCTCTTCACTTGCCTGGAGTACGATGGTCACATGGAAAGACAGCTCCTTCAAAGCTCGATCATTTGGCCGCTAAGCTTATGTACAGAAAGACACTTTCTTCAAGTCACAGAGAAGAGCAAGTTATTTCAGCTCCATAACCTGGCATCCCCAAGACAAGGAGAACCTCGTTGTGAGGACTTCGGCAGAGCTGGCATCACCTCCTGCCTATTTCAGGTCCTGTCCCAAACCCATGGGTGCTCAGGGCAGCTCCAGAGAATGGCACTGGCTGCAGCAGCGAGAACAGAGCTGGGGAGGGAGCCCTGAGCACTGCAACCCTGGGGAGAGAAGGGAATGGGGTCTGCACTACTTGTGCTCACAAAGAGCCTATTGCTGGATGGCGGATATAGAAAGTGCCTGAAATAGAAGTATTTTGGAGACAGTGAAAAAGGAGATTTCGGAAGGACTCCAACCGCTCTCCATGTGATTTGCTCAACCCTTCAGAGCGTTTGTTGCTTTTTTTGGTGGTGGAAGCTATTCAGGGAATTTGACCTGGATTTTTGCATCACTTTGGATGCCTGGAAATTGCATGTATTTAAAGCAAATAAGCCATTTGCTGAAGAAATATTACCCAGCTATGTGTATGGGGAAGGAAGGTATTAGAACAATTAAACTACCTTTAGTGCTGGTATTTTCTGGGCTCACAATTTCCCAGGTACCAATGCTAAAGTGGGAAAGCTAAAATTCTTGGCTGAAAAGTATCCACTTCCTGATAGCAGACAAACAGCAGATGCATGAGAGGCTAAAGTGCATGAGAGCCTCAGCACTCACAGGGCCCCTAGCAATCTGTGGCTCAGGGATTTGCCAGCAGAAGTCCTCATGCTTAACAGTTCTCAATGGATTTTATGCTGTTGTTCCATGAGTTGACCTTGGAGCACCTTAAACTCATACCTGTGGCCATATATCACAGAGGGAAGTTTCCCTGCTTCATAGTGGGATGATGAACTTTCCTTTAGGTTTGGGGGATGATGTTTTTCCCTTTTCATTTGATGACCACTGACGAGCTTGCATTAGAACAGGAGCCCTGGATCCTCACCCATCCTTTCCCTGCCTCATGCAATCATGCAGTTAGGCTTTGTGCACTTTGTCTCCATGTAAGCATCTCCTCAGTTGGAAGAGCAGACTTAGGACTCTTTGGAGTGCCTCCAGTGATGCTTCCTCCAGGAAAGCACCCGGGACCCTGTGCTCATGTGCTGAGACTTCCCTGTGACCAGTGGGATGTGCAGTGCTCCAGAGCGTGGCTGGCTTCTATACTCCAGGGCAGCATTTCCAAAAATCATCCTAGGCAGTCCCAGAACATGCTGAGACTTCTCCCACAGCACCCAGACTCAACCCCCTTGCTTCCTTTTATTCTTGCCCTCTGTAAGGGCTGCAGCTAACAGTCATGCCCCGGTGGTAATATCACCTGGTGGTGCAAAGCAGCTTCTCAGCCCACACTTAAGTAGCAGAAGTTGACCAGAGTCCACCCTTCAGGGGAGGGATCACCTCTCCCTGCTCAGGCTGTGAGGGCACAGTTACAGTGCTCCCACACCTGGAAGATGCTTTGAAACAGCAGAGCCCGTTTGGCAAAGCACTGCTGTTTGATGGAGCCCACTGAATGTGTGTTGCCAGACTGCAGCTCTCTGCTTGCAGTGCTTGAAGTAAATGAGATTGACACAAAGGACAGATGGACAAAAGCTACATGTAGGCAGCAGGGTGCAAGGAACCACTGCCTCCAAGTCCTACTCTGCAGCTCTGCCCTAACCCAACCATCCCTGCCACCAGGGCTGCTAGTGGTGCTGTCAGGGCTCCAATGAGGCCTCTCCACCCCCAGCAGCACCCAGGCTATTCCCACCATCCCTTGCCCTGCTCAGCTAGATGCTTCCATCTTGCACAGAAGTGCTATGACCACTTTGCTTCTGGCTGCTGCCTGCCAGTGGTGCCCAACAGTGGAGAGATTAAATGATGTAGATAAACATTTCTCAAGAGCACAGAGTTTTCTTTATTAGTGATCAGGACAGCTTTTTGAGGACAAAACATGGATTTAGAGCTTAATCCCTGGCTCTTGCTGTATCACAAGCACTCTCTAAAACATTTGAGGACACCACGGCCATTCTGGAGTTTCGTAGTTAAACAATCCCTCCCTCCCACTCATTTTAATCACCAGCAGAAGCATTGGAAAACCCAAGAATCAGATGTGAATGTATTCTGCTCTCTTATTCTGCATCAAATCTGCTTGCATGGCATACCTCTAAATCTCCTGAACTTGAGCTGATCAGAGAAGTTCAAAGCAATCATAGTGCCTCTGATACATGGATATGTTACAAATAAAAGCAATGGTGTGTTTTAGCATAAATAAATATTAATTTGATTTTTTTCCCCCGCCATTTCATTTATTTGACTTCTCTGGTTCTACTGATTAGAAAAACATACCATCATTTAATCAAAGACAGGGAAGAACGAGCTGGGGCTTGGCTGGCTGGTCGTGCAGCACGTGGATCACCTTGCAGATGGATGAAACCATCTGTGACAGACATTGCTCATTAAAATTAACAGGACCCATAGAAATGAAGGTTCAGACTCAGAAAGCCCTGGCTGTGGATTGCCAGCCCTAAACTTCTGGAGATATCCTCCAAAATGAGCAAAGAGGTGGTTGGAGAGAGAGTAGGAATCACAAAAGGCAGACCATAAAGTAATCTGCAAGGGGAAAAAAAAATGGACAAAAGGCTTTGCTATGCCAGCATTTCAACCACTCATGCAGCCACAATACAGTGCCCCCTCCCAATTCTTTGCACCCCAACCCCAGACATTTGTGGTTATTATCTTGCCTGGACCAGATGCATGTTGACAAACAAAAATGCAGGCAGTTCTGATTTTCTTGTGTGCATGGTCAAAGGACGGAGTCATATGACCTTCAGTGTCTGATTTCTCTTTGTCCGGGCAGTGCTTTATTCCCTCGTGTGAAACAAAGACTAGAATTATGGCAGAAGATAAATGGATGCTTTGAAAAACTGTTAGAACAATTAGGCACTGAGACACGGAACAGGAGGAGAGCAGAAGATTAGCTGCTATGAGGGCCTGAGCGTTACAAGCATACGCTCAGAAAGGACATTTTTCCCAAT
>VXAB01008404.1:334229-373743 GCA_013399175.1 Odontophorus gujanensis | reverse complement strand
GTAAAGGTAACTGAAAGACTGGAGAGAGCAATTGGGTTATTTTGCTTTCTGATATCTTATTTAGTAAATTAGCTTTCCTCCTCAGATCATTGCCACTGTTTTGTTTCTAGGCCCATCTCCCTTTTCCCTTTTCCCTTTCCCCCTTCCCCTTTCCTGGGGCGTGAGTCCAGGTCCCCCGAACCAATTGTCGTGAAACTGGGCCAAACCTGCTCTTAAACTGTTGACAGTGAGAGAAAAATTGTGTTCTGAATAGTCTTCTGCTGAGTTAAACCACAACACTCCAGCACAGGCCTAAATCCATACTTGAGCTTTAAAAGACTCTGGAAAGATAAACACTTTAAATCTCAGAAGGAATCAGTGTTTAGGATGGTTCTTTTTCCTTCAGCATAGGAAAACAGAAACACTGTTACGAAATATGAGTTCATCATTCAGTTCTGGATATGTAAAAAAAAAAAAACAAACACAAAACCCAACAACAACAACAAAAAACATGCTCCAACCAATTAGTGAATATTATTAGTGTAGAAATAATATTCTGGCCTACATTTTGCATTTTTTAGCAGGAAATCTCTTTCTGAAAGAAAGGGAACTGAAGAACTGAAGAAAAAATCTACTCTATCTAGAAAAAAAAGCTGGTGTTACCATTTCATGGGATGTGAAAATGTGAGGCATACTGTTCAGTGCTAATACAGCTAGCCCCTCTATATGTCACCTGCTAAATCTTTGCAGGTACATTACCCCATTTAGCCTCAATGTCATTATTAGTGACATTAAATGGAAAGCAACTCCTTGTGATCTTTCCTAGCCTGTCCTAATTCTCTGTAGCGTACTGTAGCTTTCTAATTCATATTAGACAGGTTTTGGAACTTGCACATTTCTTGTGATTTTCTTCTACTTGATCACACCAGCACTTACCCACGTAAACAAAGAACACACAGTGTGATGATTACGATAACTCTTTATTTTAAAGTGAACAGATTGGAGGACATTAAAGTTTTATGTACCCCTGCCATCTGCTTTCTCTTCACACTGTACGTATTACTGTACATATTGTACACAATTGATTTTGTTTCCACTTCAGTAGCAAAAGGCACTGTGGTACACCATCACTGGTTTGAATAATTCACACAAATGACTACTATGACTGCTCTATATGTTGTATGTCTCATATTGCTTGTTTCTCACATGATTTCATCACTGAACTCATCACAGTTTATCTAAATTAAGATATTAAGAGGAAAATGGGAGCAGAAGAAAAGTTACTTTTTTTAATTCCAGGAACAACTCCTTTATGTTCAAGAAACGAGCATTAACTGCTGTGAAGTTTGTAGCAGGGGAATCAGAGCCATCAATTTTCTTTTACTCCCAGTTCTGCATGATTTCTAGCTCTTTTAAGTTATATTTACAGCATATTTATACATATTTTCTATACTGTTTAAGAATGGCAAATGAATACATGAGCAAAATAGTGAATTGCAATGTTGAGCATAATATCCTACGTAAAACCATCCAATGGGACAATTTAATAAGAGGCTACGTCAGAGAACTCTTCTTGTCCTGCTGTTCAGTCAATCAAAATGAATAAAATAAAAGAAAAAAGTAAAATAAAATAAAATAAAAGCAAAAACATTAAAGGGCAAGGAAATTATCCTACAAGCAATTTGCAGGTAGATTCAGTGTTAAGATAGTAAAATTGCCCAAAAGACCCAGTATTTCAGTGTTTGATATGGAAATATAGTCCACAATCCAGACATTATTCAGTCTGGTTTTTCAGCATGTAATTCCAGTGATTTCAGTGGAAGGATTTATAAAACACAAAGGATAGTAATGCATTCATTTGGCTGCCTCCATAAACCATGTGCACTTAAATAGTAACTGTTTTGCAGGGAATTTTCTGTGTGAACCTAATCAGCCTACCACAATATTCTCTATCAGTACAGTGATACTAATATTTTTTCAGATGTTACTGTGAATAACATCCAGCTAGCACTGATAAAGTTCTTAGTATGTGATACAATCTAAATAATATTATATAAATATAATACAAATAATAAATATAAAATTTACAGAAAATATTCCATTTATATACATATTTAATTTGTTTGTATATGTGTTATATATAATATAATATAATAATTCTATATAATACATATAACATTATATATAATAATATGTAAATATAATGTATATATTATAATATTGTATGCATAATATTTTAATATATTTGTATATATAGAATTAAAATTATATCATTTATATAATAAATATAAATAACTATTAAGAAAATGCATTCTACAATGCTCACTTGCTCATGAGCCCAACCCAGGGACTAAGCACCTACCACATCAAGTCTTTTAGCCTTTCACTTAAGTGCCCTGGGTAGCGTAGACACATGGAACAGCATTAATTGCAGTGAGTGTAACAGTAGTCTTTCCTTGTACAAAAATTTCATATGTAGCCATGACAAGAAGGACTTAGGGTTCCTGCTAGATGAAAAACTTAACATGAGTTAGCAGTGTGTGTTTGAAGCCTGGAAGGCCAATTGTATTCTGAGCTGCATCAATAGAGGAGTGGCCAGCTGGGTGAGGGAAGGAGGGAGAGGAGGGCCACGTCTGGAGTACTGCATCCATGTCTGAGACCCCCAACTCAGGAAAGATGTGGATCTTTTGGGGAGTGTTCAGAGGAGGACCGTGAAGATGATCAGAGAACTGGAGTACATTTCCTACAAAGAGGCTCAGGGAGATGGGCTTGTACAGTTTGGAGAAGGCTCTGGGGAGACCTCATTGTGAAATTTCAGTATTTAAATGGGGATTATAAACATGAGGGAAATCAGTATTTTATACAGGTAGATAGTGATAGGACAAGAAAAAATTGTTTTAAACTGAAAGAGGGGAGATTTAAGTTAGATGTCATGGAAGTTTTTCACTGAGAGAGTGATGACTTGCTGCAGCAGTCTGCCTGAAGAAGTTGTAGATAGCTCTACCCCAGAGGTGTTCAGGGCCAATTTGGATGGAGCTCTGGGCAGCCTGATCTGGTGCTTGATCTAGTGGTTAGCAACCCAGCCTGAGGCAAGTTGTTTAGAACTAAATGATTTTTGTGTTCCCCTCCAACCCAAGCCATTCTGTGATTCTATGATTCTATGATTAATTTTTTTTCAGTTTCAGAATATAAAATAAGAGTTAAATAAATATTATAAAACCAAAAGTGTAAAAGATGAAAATACATAATTTCAATTTAATAGCAAGAGGTCCAGACCTTCGTTATGAAGGTCCACGGTCTCATTGCTCATTTTTCCCATGACTATATACATGTAACATTGTGCCCTTTAATCTGCTGGATGAATGCTTTCAAATCTTAATAAGTACATAATTTAAAGGTAAAATATGTAATTATTGTTCCTTTAAGACCTCTGGAATGTTAAGAAATAACTATGTCAATACATGAAAGCTGTTTCTATAAGTTGTGATACAATTTTTTCCTGTCGCTAGACAGTGAAATTAATTGGAATTATCTACTCCACTTGAAAAATTAACCAGGTTAATAATTTTAACAAGGTTTTATTAACTTGACATTTATAGGATCTCATTTGTAATCTACTGGAAAGAAAATTAGCCCAATTTTGTTTCAACTTTTATGAGCCACCAGATTACTTTCTTCATACATGAATTATAATTAATATTTTTAGATCGTTATTATATTACTTCTTCTCGATAAGATTATTTATACACTGATAAACTATTCAAATTCAATTTATGGACCTTTAGAAGAGCTGAATTGTATTCATGCCAAAAGATTGTGGCAGAGCTCATAATTCCTTTGAAATACATCTGAAAGTTTGGGTTTTGTAATGATTTGAATTGTGCACATGGTCCTATCCCAAAACTACAAGGTAAAGACTGCACATCTTCGACTGGAATCAAGGCAATGGAGATTAAAGGGTGAAACATCATTAAACAGATTCAAATATGTGTTTTATTCTAAGTCTAACATCATAGTGGGATTATCATGAAGAAAATTACTGTTAGAACAGTTTAGCATATAATCCATCATAAATACACTACCTATCACAAAGCTTCATTTCTGTTGTGTCTTTTGGTTGTGGATCTTTTTAACCAAAGGTTTTGAACGTTTTCCAAATTGTGCCTGCAAGATATCTTTGACCTGAAACTATTAGTGAAGATATGTAGGTTGATTTATCTCTCATTTTCCAGTCTTATAAGTCACTGTGACAAAAATAAAAAAAAATATCAGTATCAAAAATATTAGTTTAAAAATTTTCCATATAAAATATATAATATTACAGAATAGGCCAAATGGTACTGGAAAAAAAAAAAAGAATAAATTCAAGTAATGTATATAATTCAGTATATCAGCATCTTTTTTCTGTAGTTTTTATTGTAACAGAAATAGAAATTAAATTAGAATACAATACAATTTAAAACAAAATGACAACAAACAAACACAAATTGATCAGAGGCCCAGAAAGTGACATAGTCTGCTTCAAAAAAATCAAAAGAATTATCTTATGGGAAGGAAGTGATGTACCATTCATCATAGAACACGTGTGAGATCTCACTGTCACCAGCAATGGAAACTTCTTTACAGTGGGTGCATAAGAATGCATGTAAGTGCATGTGGGATAACAAATGATGAACCTGCAACATTTGCAATAAGATTTGGGTAATATGCTAGTTATAACCTTCCTGAGTTATAAAGGTTGCACACACATACACACACACACACACACACACACACACACACACACACACACACATGAAACAAAACAAAACAAAACTTATCCTAAACACTTTCAGATGCAAAGATATTTTGAAATTAGGGTTATTTTGTTAATATTTATTATTTACTTTACATTTACAGTTGAATTTGAACAATGTCTTGTTTTAACTTTTTTGAGTGGTCTGACATTGCTGAATGCTCAGCATTTGGTGAGCTATGCTTAGCAAGTTAAACTTCCTAAATGTGGACAACAACCCCACTAATTTGGAAACATCAGTAAAATAGGATCTGCGGTGTTATTTGTGGAGTCACTAATATGGGGGAAGAAATATTGAGTAGATGATGCTTTTAGGGGAGAATTACCTATATTGACCTGGTTCTTTCTTCCATAGGCCCTTTCTGATACAGAAGAGAATCAATTTTCATCTTTCCATCTCCTCCATACCAAGGAAAGCTAGCTAATGCCTGTCAGTACTTTTCCAAGTACATACAGAAATCTGTAATGCATGATGGTTGCATGGTTGAAAAGCATCAGATCACTATATAACTGCAGTGCAAATGGCACCATCAGTGGCAATGCCTACTTTCTAAAGTGAGCAATAATTAATGTTTCTGAGTCTTGCTGGCTGCACTATTCCTTTACTGAAGGGCAGTGTCCACAGTGCAGTCATCTCAAAATGAATTCCCTGGAGAATAAAATCTTCCACCCTGAATGCAATATTTTCCCTTAAAAGCAGTTCAGTGTGAGACAAGTGAGACAATATCAGACTCTAAGCAGCTGGCTAAAAGCAGACTAGTTAATGAATCAGAATATTCTGAGTTGAAAGGGATCCACAATGGTCAATGAGTCCAACTCTGGATCCACACAGAACTGCGCAAAAGTCAAACCTTAGTTCTGAGTCCACTGTCCAAATGACTTTGATACTGTGACCACAGTGCTGGGAGCCTGTTCCAGTGCTCAACAGCCTTTGGGTGAAGCACCTTTTACTAACACCCACAAGATCCTCCCCCTATGCAATTCCATACCATTCCCTTGGGACCTGTTACTGTCACTGGAGAGCCCAAACCTCCTCTGGGATAAACAAACTGAGGGACCTCAGCCTTCTCTCATATATCTTGCCCTCTAGACCCCTCCCCATCTTACCCCTCCTGTGGACACTCTCTAATATCTTTATATTCACATATTACGGTGCCCAGAACAGCACCCTATGCTCAAGGTGAGTCCACACAGCACAGAGCAGAGCAGGACAACCCTTCTCTCATTCAGTTGCAGGGGCTGTTGCACCGCAGGTACAGTTTGACCTTTGTGCTGCCTGGACAAAAAATGTTGGTGAGCAAGAGTATAACTCTGTCCATTTTGTCTGCGTCTTTACAGATTTTTCATTTCAGTTGTCCATGCTGTGCTTGTGTTTGGATCTATACACGTTGTTTCTGCCTTGGTGCCCAGGACTCCATGGAGAAAGGATAAGGATGTTCTTCAGCAGGCAGAAACCAGGGAGCCTAGAGAGTTCAGCATGGAGAATATTTCATCAGCAGGAAGAGGAATGCTTGCCTGACCCTAACAGTGGTCACAGACACAAGTAGTCAAAGCAAATGATAGAGCACTGAGTGACCTGACCCCAGCCACAAACAGCCTCACTGTTTGTACTGCAGATGACTAACTGTTCTATTTTTACTCAGTCCTGTTTGCTAGCTCACTAAGCCATGGGCAGTTAACAGAAATTATTTTTTTCCTGTTTAAGCTACTGTCTACGAGTTCTCCTGCTGGACTCAAGAATGTATAAATGAATGTGTACTGACCTTGAATTTAAGTGATCAGTTTATTTAGATCTTATGAACAAGCTTGCAACATGAGACTTGAAATAATCCTGAGTTAGTCAAACAACAACAACATTCCACTGTCACCAAACTTAAGCACCCAAAACGTGGTAAAATGCCAAGCTTTTAAGCAGAACAGGAAGAGAGTACACATAAAAGTCTAGCATACTTAACTGAAGCAGATTTATTATCTCCTTGTGATCTCCAAACACCACAAATGAAAAAACCTTTGCCAGTTCTTTGAATTACACACACTGTAATTTGAAAATCTTCTTGTCAGCTTCAATTACATTTTTTTTTAAATTAAAGGAAGACAGAGGCAAAAACAAACAAACAAACGAGCAAAACATATGTAAGCATTCAGTGGAAGTGCTTTTTGACTAAAACTTCTTTTCAGTCCTTGCCTGATTTAATTGCAGTTAGCTTTTCCTCCATATATCCATATGTACTTCCTGTACTCAGCCCTGGTGAGGCTGCATCTTGAGTAGGTTTACTGTGATCAGGTTTACGTCCCTCGCTACAAGAAAGACATTGAGGCCCTGAAGTGTGTCCACAGAATGGCAATGAAGCTGGTGATGTCTGGAGCACATGTCTTACAGGGAGCAACTAAGGGAACTGAGATTGTTCAGTCTGGAGAAGAGGAGGCTCAGGGGAGATCTTCTCACACTCTACTTGAAGGGAGGTTGTAGCAAGGTGAGGGCTGGCCTCTTCTCCCATGTAACTAGCAATAGGATTAGACGGAAGGGCCTTAAGTTGCACCAGGGGAGATTCAGCTTGGATGTTAGGAGGGAATTCTTCTTGAAAGAGTTGTTAGGCACTGGAACAGGCTGCCCAGAGAAGTGGTGGAGTCACCTTCCCGGGTAGTGTTCAAGAAGCATTTAGATGTTGTACTGAGGGACATGGTTTACTGGGAACGATTGATGACAGGTGAATGGTTGGTCTGGATGATTTTGGAGGTGTTTTCCAACCATGGTGGTTCTATGATTCTACGCTTCTATATTTTTCATTTAACAAGCACTGTGATTCAGTGAGTATTAGCATTCTTGTACTGTCTAATTATATATAGAGTATTACTTCTGATGTTACTGAAACTCCTAGAAATTTTAGTTGCAGAGACTAATTGCTAGGAAATAATTCTCAGAACAATTTCTCACTTTTGTTTCTGTTAGCTGTTGGGGAAATATAACATATGGAACACTGCATTCTTACTGCCTTTGCCAGGAAATGATGAATTTGCATATTGTCCGGCAACACTGCCACTGGCTGCCTGCTCTCAAACTTGTGCACACATCATAGTTACAGAGTTCTATCCAAGGAATCCAAATCATCACCTACTATCTACAGTCTCAACAGCATTTTGGCTCTAAAAATAGAGATAAGAACAAAAATATTAAGTTACTTGCTCAGGATGGAAGAATAAATCAGTGTGAAAAGCTGAGATTACAGCCTTCCAAAGTCAGTTCTAATACACTAAAGAAATCTCTGTATAAATTTATACTTTCAGACTTTGATCTTTAGATGTTACAATAAATGAGTGACCAGATATATCTATCAGTATTCATTATATTTTTCTCACTTTTGCTTTGTGAACTTATCTGCATTTTCATTTTCTAAATTAAGACAAAGAGTGCTCCAGCAATAAGTAACTGGTTATAATGGTTTTATGATTTATGGTATTGGTATTCCACATCATAACATAATGTAGTGCATTAACAGTTAAAGAGTTAATGTTTCAACTCCATGGATCATCGATAGTTCCAAGTATACCTGTCTCAGAAGAGAAGAAGAACTACATTCCCCAGAGGACTGTGCGATGCTTTGCATTTTTATGTATTTCCGCTCAGAGGGAAAAGATAAAAACTGTCTGCGGTCACGGGACCTTTTCTCTTTCCTTTGGGATTGACTCAGCAGTGGGTGCTCGCTGCCATCTCGCCTTCAGTGTTTAGCATAAGGCCTTCGGTTTATCGGGCACTCTCTCTTGCTCATTTTATTTGATTCATTAAATTCAATTCCAATTATATTGTGTTATTTTGCTTTCTGATATCTTATTTAGTAAATTAGCTTTCCTCCTCAGATCGTTGCCGCTGTTTTGTTTTTAGGTCCATCTCCCTTTTTCCATTCCCTTTTCCCCCTTCCCCTTTCCTGGGGTGTGGGTCTGTGGGTCCCCCGCACCAATCGTCACGGAACCGGGCTGAACCAGCCCGTAAACCATTGACACTGGTCAGACAGAATAAATATAACAATCGTCTATGCTCCCATGCTTGATCAAGTTGTGGAATAGAAAGTAGCCTTAAACTGAAACCATCTACATGAGAAGCAGCACAGGATGATTCTTCTTGTCTTATATACAAGTTTATCTCATGCTCACCTCATACTCTCACTCTGGTCCTGTTCTGCTAATCCTGGAACATACAAAAATACAAACTAAACCAAGATTTAAGGTTATTTATAGATATCCTATTTGCAGACTACACAAGGACAATAATCCTCGTTACCTAAGAGCCTGTCCTAATCTTGTACAAGGCAAAAACAAAAACAAAATGCCTGAACATGCTTTCTCCTCTAATTCAGTGCAATCTAATTAAGCAACTTTATGATTTCAACCTTTATCATGTCCGTAAATGTAATATATAGCAGCTTGAGCATACATTTCAATGTATATGAAGAGAATATTTGCAGTTTGTAGTAAAATATGTAGTTGGATAAGGAGCACTTCTTAAAGTGTACCAGGGTCATGTGTAAGAAACCTTAAAGTAAGTCATTAATCTAATTAATGTTCTCATACAGTTGATCACAGTCAGGTGACTGGAGTTTGTCTTGTTTTAGCAGCACCGTAAAGCACACCATCTGTGAAGTACATCAAATCAACAACCAAAACCGTCTCACTGATTCAATTCTGTCTTCTTTGGACAATCCTACAATTAGTTGTTTGTTTGTTTGTTTGTTCATTTGTTTATTAAGGCCACTATCCTTCATTGCTTCTCCTCAGGTCAAAGCAGCAGAAACAGTACTGGTCAAACACACATGCTTATTCTCTGGGGTCCCTCCTTGGTTGAACCATTCCCTGAAGTGTTCCTCCCTGGAGCCTGTGTTGCTTCCAGTCCATACCTTTCACTCTACAGTGGAGCTCCCCTTATCTTTCCTCCCCTGGTTTATTGACTTCGCTTCTTGTGGCTATGAGCCAGAGCACACAGAGTAGGTAGGAGGAACATATGGTCCTTAGAATATTGGTCATGCCATAGTTTCCCCCTTCACCCTACTCTAATCCCTGCAGCCTGCCTAGTCTGGCACACATGATAAAATCTTCAGAGGCTAAAGATTCAGCTTAGCAAAGATCCATTTATTGGGTGTTTAAATGTGACATAGAGGCCAGCAATCTCAGGTCTTATGTTGTTTTTTGTGTTCTGCCTGTCAGATGCTCTAGTTTTTAAGATTACAGGCAGCTTCTTTTAAGAACCTCTTACTGTCTGACCAAACTAATCTGGGAATCTTTTGCCTGCATATTCTGTTCTTCAGGATTTAAATCTCAATCTTATTAGTTTCAGTTATTTATTTAACTATTTCAAAATACACGCATGAGTGTAAGATGGAAATATTTAAAGATAATTATGTAAACTTTTTTTTTAATCAAGCCAAAAAATTTGATTCCAAAAAAGCTGATAGTGCTATTTATGTCCATAAAACTGGTAACTCATTCTTACTCTGCTAATACCTCCGAATTATAGCAAGTGAATTGTAATTGTACCATTTTAATATCTACCAGTTGTATATATTTTATGTATTATTTCTGCTTTTATTTAGCACATTTTTCTGTAGTAAGTGCTTATAAACTATATAGTATATATAAATCCAAAGTAATTTCAGTGTTTTTAAGCCTTCCATATATTCTCTCTCTGAATGGATACATCTGGAAAGTATTCAGTGGCTTAAATGAAGACTCTCTGAAGTTGTAGTCTAGAAGAATTGGATAATACTGAAACAGACAAAATAATAGACACGCATTCTAGTTTTTGAGGAAGGTAGTAGATTTTTTTTCCTTGGACTTAAGTTAAGATTGAATATAATTCTTAAAATGAAAAAACAGAGAAATATTTAACCTTCAAAGAAGTGGTTTGTATTACAATATTCAGTCAGAAGATACAGCTCACATTTCATTGAATTTCTTCACACTTATAAAATTCTATCAGTGTAATTTGTAGTAAAAGCAATAGCCTCCTGAAATCTTTTCATATATTCTTCACAAATTACTAAATTTTAAAAGCAAAAGGTATAACAACTTTTGATTGTCAATTAACAGAACACATCTATGAAAAGTATGTGTTTTACACAATACATACATGACATCTCCATTTCTAAAAACCCCAACTTCCCCAGCAGACACATAATAAATTGATCTATCTCTGTTAGTGAAAGATGACTTAGCCTGGGTGTGAAAACAGGTTTTCTAAGTTCTGAGTTGTTTTTTAGGATGAGATTGAGCCTTAGATAAGTATAGAAATCTCATCTTTCCTCCTCTGAAAATGGTCAATCAGTAAAAGCAAAACTAAGATGCTGTCATTTGACATTAAACCAAACATCTGCAAGCTAGGATGATTTCCTGAATAAAATACAGATTTTCTTTTAACATAAAATAATGTACTGTCTGCAACACGAAAGTAGCCAATGTACTTTTTAAAGTGCTACATAGAATATCTACTAGATAATCAAAGAGAAATATGTTGGGGAAGATAGTTTTAAAGAGGTGTCGCAGAAACACTATTACTGTAATTCAAAGAAAGAAAAATGCTTTCTAAGTAGCAGTAAGTGGAAACAAAGATCAAGAAGCAAGGATAGATAACAGTGTAATCCTGTTTCATTTGCTTTCATTATCTAGTAATCAATCTTAGCAAAATCCTATAGCATCAAGCAGAACTTCTTTAACTTAAAATTAAATTCATATAAACTTGTCATATCCAGCCCAGGCTTAGGAATTTTAACCTGTTAGAATTATTCCACCATCATCAATATAATAACTATTCAAAATAATTGTTTCCTCGTTCTGTATTATCCTAAAAATTCAAGAGCAATTATTTCTTTAAAAATACTCTGATAAGTCTGAAACTTAGAAATAATGTACAGTCCAGACTAGATAATTTTCTTCTTTAACATAAACTAACAAATATTACTTGCAAACTCCTTAATTTCATCTAATGAATTTTGTTCTCTGCCATAGTACATATTTTCATTCTACCATTATATTGTCTAAGAACAGAAATGATGCACTGAAGCATATCACCAAGCTTTCTGAAAATTCACTAATGCTGATGAATTGAAACTAAGTCAGAAAAATCTAGAAAAGTAAATGGAATTGTAGTACTGACAATCTGTAAAGACTAACTATACTACTGAATTACCAAACTGAAATAAAATTAGTACAACACATTATTATTATTTTTTTTAACGTACTGACTATTTCAGCATTGCAACCAACAAATTTGCAAACATTACTCCTATCTGAGATTTCAATATGCATTTTTCATAAGAAGTAGGGCATGTAATTCATAGGAACTAGGGCAAATACACTGGATGTCGAAACTGCTGTCTTCTCTGGATGCTATCCACTGGTTTGAAAATCTTACACTCAGAGTAGAGCTTCCCCCATGGTAGTTTTCTCAGTAGGTGGCTTAATTAAACTTCAACACAGAGTACCGGCTTGTTGGGCTCAGGCTGCATGCTTGGCTTTTCCCAGAAGCTGTGGTAATTCCTGAAATGTCGAAACAGATTGTTTCAAGCAGGTCATAAAAACGTAACTTGTCAGTTTCTCTAAAGCTCCAGCTGCTGCACACAACTTTCTGCCCACCCTGAAGACAGACAATTGTTTCAGCTATTGTGTTAGCAGTGATGTATTCCTTGCCCAGCCTTGAGGACTGCTGGATACAATGCTGGTTATTTTACATGTTGGGAAAGAATATTTTCATTTATAATTTTAAGCAATGGCATAACAAGTTCTGTTCAATATGATGTTTCAGTCTCTTTAAAAAAACTTCTAAACCATCATGATGAAATGCTCACCTAATTGAGCAGATGGACATCTTGTTTGCTTCAAACTGCTAAGTATCGCACTTGTAAAATTTTTCCTCTGATGCTGATGTTATGTTTGGTTATCGTATTTATAAACTTTTCAGAAAATATTTAATTTCAGCCTTGGAGGCAAAATGGAAAGTTTGATTATTCAACTCTGAAAAAACAAGACTAAAAGTAAAAGGTGTTATGTTGTGTGTATTTCATTCTCACAGGTTGTTACTGATAACAATTTTTTGTTGTTGTTGAAATGCTTTCAATTGTCTGAGTTCTAGGTAGCATGCAAGCTACAGTAGGTAAAACAGCTTTTAATCTTTTTGTCTTTCAAGGTCAAATATACTGGGTCCTAGAGACAAGGAAAAGAAGGCAGCAGATTGCCTAAAAACTTCATACTGAAACAGTAAAATGATTATCTAAATATTTTTTCCACAACTTAAGAAGAAAGAAATATTTGAAGCAAAGGGATTTTGGAAGCAATTCCTTGTTTTTGTTTCTCTCGTATTGAATAATTGCCTGAATGTATACTTCAGCTGCACTGATGTGACATGTAAGTATTTGGCTTCTGCTGAAAATTTGCTAAAAGGAAATTTTTTATAACAAGAAAATGCTCTCTCTAATACCTACAGTGTCAGTGATAGCATGCAGCAATACTGTGATTATGAATTCTTTTGATCAAAATGGATTCTGAGCATTAGATCAATACTGCATATAGAGTTCAAAGTCAGGAATAAACTGCCTGTATTAAAATTTGGTATCAAATTACTGGAAAATGCTTTGATTAAAGCTGTGAGTAAAGTTTTCTAACAATCAATTAATTAATACCTTAGAGTTTAACATTCCTCCATTTCTAGGATGAGCATGTGGCAGAATATTTGTACACCTTTCTTACTTTGTGCATGCTTTGTACTTAACACGTTTAAGAGCCTTTTCAAAGTTAGCAGCAAGAAGGCAATCATGCAGCAAAAAATATTAGAGACCTTTGTTTTTAATTCCTTCAGAGTTGTGATTTTTTCAGAATTTCACTTTAAAGTTTTGGCTATTAACTTGAGCTGATTGTGAAAATTTTCTACGCGAAGAGAAGTATAATTACTTGTTATCAAATACTCTTCATAGCATCGAATTTGCTCATTGAAACTGCTCTAATAAAAATGAAAAAAGAAGTTATTACAGAATTAACATTTATTTTTCTGTTCATCAATTCCACCTCTCCAGATCACAGGCAAATTGGAGCTGTAGGTCACACATCATCTTTAATAAAAAATAATATCTGTATTTCTCAAGTAGATAAAAATTTCCCTTCCTTTTTTTTTTTTTTAAGTAAAGAGGAAAATAAACAGCTCCCCAAATCCAACAACTAACTAAAAGATCCTGCTTTTATACTGATCAAAAACTGGCCCAGCCTTGCAGACACAGCTCTACTCCTTTAAGCACTGAGCCCTCTCAATCTTAGGATGCTTGCAATACTGTCCTTGTTTAGTTTTCTCAGTCAGCAGAAACAAGTCTTCTTGGTAGGACAGTTCAGACTGTGTCTGTTTTAAATCATTTGAGTCACTCTCTGGATGACCATGTGTGCTTACATAGACATAAGAAAAAAAAAAGAAAAGAAAAAAAAAAAAGAAAAAAAAAAAGAAAACAACCGACAAAGATTATGCATACCCCTAAAAGGTAAACTAAACAACAAGAGGAAATGATATCTGATTCCGACACTAAGCTAGTGGGGTTATTTATGTCCATATTAAATAGCGCTTGGCCTTGGCCTCACTTGAGCTTCAAATGGTGCCTAGGAAGACAAATGCTACCTTCAATAATAGCTATAATACTATAATTATACTATAATGATAACTTAAATGAACCAGCAGTACTACAAAGGCAGTGCTAAAGCCTGTCAGAGTGGGACATTATAGCATGATGCCAGGGGTATATGAATGCCTAATAGCAAGGATTTATGTTCTCCCAAAAATGTAATTACTGATTATGGGTCTATAGTATAGCAGATATGGATTAAAAATTAAACAGTAATGACAAACACAAAAAGGATACAGAGCTGTTGGACTGGGTCAAGAGAAGGACCATGAAGATTATCATAGAGCTGGAGAACCTCTCCTATGAAGAAAAGATGAGAGTTGGCCTTGTTAAGTTTGGAGAAGGTTCCATGGAAACCTTCTTGTGTCCTTCTGGTTCCCAAGGGAAGCTTATTAGCAGAAGGAAGACTAACTTTTAACATAGTTTTATACTAATAAGACAAGGAGGAATGTCTTTAAACAAAAAGAAGAGAGATTTAGATTAGATGTTAGGTGGAAACTCTTTTCTCAGTGGTGAGTAGAGGTGAGGCACAGGCACAGGTTGTGCAGAGAAACTGTGGATGTCCCAACCCAGGTGGCACTCAAGGTCAGGTTGGATGAGGCCCTGGGCAGCCTGATCTGGTGGGTGGCAACTGTGTGAATGGCAAGGGGTTGGAACTAGATGAACTTTAAGATCTCTTCCAACCTAATCCATTCTGTGATTCTATAATTCTATGACTCTATGAGTCTTTGCCTTGAGTCTTTGATTTCTCCCCATTTTGTTTTCTATAGAATGTGTAGCCATTTGGATAGTTTGTCTGGTAGAATGAGGTATCTGAAGTTGAACATGATAAATGTTTCCCATATCTTTCTGTTATTCTTTTTTTATTTATTTTTTATTTTTTTAATGTTTAGTGGTTATATGCTTTGCTCTGTCTTTGGTGAGAAATTGCTATCAGTTATCAACATTTTAAAACTGTCCAAAACATCCAGACAAGATAGATGTGCTATGTGCAGTGGGTAGATGTTTCATCTGTATTAATAATTCATCTCAGAAAAGTCCAAAATTCCTCTAGCAAAAATGTCACCATTGGAAATTTACAGTTAGCAACAAACAAGCACGAAGTTTCAGTGGTTTTCAAAGTACTACAGTTGCATGTAAGGACCTATTGTTCACCAAGGTAAACCTATTGCAGGAAAAGTTACTCAGTACTGGGAGGCAGAAGTGAAATTTGGTATTTGAACTGAAGCACCTGGTGGAAATTCTTTGTAAATTTTCTGTATCATTTGCTACATTAGTATATTATCATTTCTGTTCCTCCAGAATTAATTTATTTCAGGTGAGCTTCTGAATACATATCTACTGCACTGTTCTTGATGATCAAATATCAATAATAATAAACAAAGCTATTAACCAGTTCAGGGTTAATAAACAAGTAAGCATACAAAGAACAAGCAATAACACAAAAACAACATTTTAGTCAATGTCTGATAAAGAGGTGAGTTTTCATTTCTGTAGTAAGAGAACAAAAGATAAAAATTAAAAGTATTTTATTTTACCAGCATGGGAAAAAGATGACAGAAGAGAAATTGATATTTATTTATCCAGACTCTGAAATTTACTGCAGGATCAAGCAGGATTTACCTCAACAACATCCTATTGATGAGGTGTTAGATGTCCACCAGAAGAGGTTCTCTCAAGCGCTCTGTGTTAGGTTGTGTTAGTGGAGCCAAAAGGGATTTTTTTGCTCTCCACCAAATCCCCACAAGCAAGAGCTGCTCACTGTTCTCATACTGATGCAGAAGAACAGAGATGATGTTGAACAAAACTAACAATAACATGTCTAAAAATACCAGACAACTTCAGTTAACATTACTAATAACAAAGTTAAGAAAAATTATGAGAGAAGCCAGTACATGCTGCCAGATGCTCTGCTTTCTCAAGAACTGATAATGGACTTTAAACTCACTTTAACAATACCACTTTTTCTGTTACTCAGATCTGCTTTAAAGGGAGGTGGAAAAAAACTGTTCTGGAAAGCCAGGGAGAAGAATCCTTGAAAGTCAAAATTCAGACTACATTTTAGAACCTTTCAGTTCAATTTTATACTCTATTTTCAGTAACTTAAAAGCCTCCAACTTGTGCGGTCCACTGTGCTGGGATTTTTTTTTTTTTCATGAATAAGACTAAACCTTAGGTAAGGGCAAAATCTAGATGTGCTGCTTAGCCACCTGCTTTCACACAAAATCTGTTTCTGTTTTAGTAATCTATCCTCCTACTCAGTTCAAGGAAGAAAAATAACGTGTATCCAGTGATTTTGGTGTTTCACCAAAGAGCAGCTGTTTCCTTTTAAAATTTCAGACTAGATTTAGTTGACTAAAGGAAGAGAGTGTTAAATAGGCTACTTCCTGGACAGTAGACTAAATTACAGGCTAGAACAACAAAGGCAGTCCAAGACTGTAACTTATAAGCAGAAAATAAGAAAGACATTCCATGATATTAACATGAGGAAAATCAAAAGGACAGGGTGGCTGGCATAGTCAAGACATGAGGAATTCTATGCCTTTACTATGAAATGTGGTAATAAAAGATAAAATCTAATATTTCTGAGGACTTGCACTTGCCTGAATGTATATGTCAGATTTGTAGAGATTTTTATTTTTCTTCATGCTCACTAGGAATACAGCTTCAAATAAAGTGAAATAAAATCTGAAGTTTGTTATGGTGCCCTTTGCACCAATCATGATATCTTATTAATTCAAATCAGATTTAAATTTTAAATAATCATTATTCCCAACATATGGAGACATGGTGTGTGGTTACTCATAATTCAAAGAAGATATATGGAAAATAAATCTCGACAGTGTTCAGCATACTAAAATCCATCTCTGTATTTCATTTTAAAATATTCTAATGGTAGCTAACACTTTTTGATGAAATCACAAATCTTTATTATTAAAACTGTGAACTAGTCATATATGCATATAAAAACACATGGAATGTTCCTCATAATTCCTGTGAGCCATTGCAGTTAGGATCTGCCACTTGTTAAGAACATTTTACTGGTCTATGATCATACCATACTATTTTATTCTTCAGAAATCAGGAAAAATCTATGCAAACGTTGATAAATACGTCAACATGAATATTTGCTTTTCTTTTGTCTTTTTTTCCCTTTCAAAAAATACAAACAGAAGAAAAAAAGCCACCAGCTACTGTACGTAATTTCTTGCATATGCTGTTTATTTCCTTGAGAATTAAGTGGTATTCTAACTAAAAGACAGGATAGGATGAATCAGCAGTTTTTATAGTTCAGGATTTCACTTCTCTAGAATTTTCACTTCCAAGTATGATGTAAACTAAACTGATTGCTTTAGCTATTTTCCTTGGAACTCCACTTGAATTTAAACAGAGTCACAGAAATAAAAAGACTGAGTGGTCCAAGAGTCATTAATAAGAAAAAAAAATTAGTCATCAGGATGAAAGAACAATGGTGCAATTTTCATAACTTTCGTTTAAATTTTAATTCTTTTCTATTAGGATTTAATATTATTTCTCTTTTTAGACACGCATCACCAAAGAATACTCCCATTACCAGTCCCACAGGATAAGTAACTTTACAAAGAAATAATTATCAATTTCCCATAATAAATATAGATTCAGAAAACATCAATCACTTCCTCTGCAATTAATCTAATTGAATTGTTCTCTATAAAGTGTATAACAAAGTGTGTACGAAGACAGGAAAAAATATTTATGTAATGCTAAATGTGAAAAATAACAATACAAACAAACAAAAATGCTTAAAAAAATCCCATTTTTATTAAATAAAAAAGACAACCTAACAAACAACAACAAACAAAAACAAACAAAAGAATTATTAAGAAATTAAAACCAAACTTCCAGCTTCTGTTCTTTTTTTTCCACTCCAACAAAACTGGCAATGATTAAAAGTCTTCTATCATGTTAAATCACCCTAAAAAAGAATTTAGAATATGAAAAGTATCACATGCTTTTATTTAAAGCCAGAATTTTTTTAAGACAAGTAAAAAGCACAAGAGGATGCTAAGGGAAGGATACAGATTTTACAACAGTGATGTAATGTGATAATAGCAGTCAATAAAATAATATGAGGAAAAGATAACAGTATAGATGTTTCTCTATGGTAAAAATTTTATAAGTAGAAGAAAGAACTAGAAGAAAGAGGAAAAGCCAATCAAAAGCCAAAACTGATGTCACTACCAAGAAGAGGAATCAAGGTCTTCACTGGTGCTCCATTTGGTGGCAATTTCCTAATGTTTGGTTTTCAAAGAGAAGGCAGTCTGGTACTTGATTTAGACTATAGCAATGAGAAACTCTCAGAAGCAAAGGTCTCCTGAAAGAAACCTCAGTGTGGCAAAGGATATTCATAAGAGGTTTTATGAAGTCAAACAAATGAAGGAACACAGGTGACATGGGCAGATGCTGTATGACAACAGATTAGTGTTTAATTAACCAGAATAACAAAGGTTATTTGGAACACTCACTATTTATGATTCAACCAATAATAATAGTTGAAACAAAGAAAGAAGGCAGAAAGTCTGTTTAACAGGCAATAATTACAATCAGCAGAAGCTCTCTCTCTATTGTGTGAGGAAGGCGCACTCTAAAACATCCATTATTTTTTTTAATGTCTCATTTGTCTTTAAAAAATGTTTTATGCATTATTAAGTATAGATATGTTGTTATTGCTCTTTTGTATTATATTTTGTATTTAAATTTAAGACTCGAAAGTGATGATAGTACTTTATAATATAATAATGGCCCTTCCAGTGCCATCCACCATTTGGTCAATAAGAACTGGATTTTAACAAAAGGGAGAGAGGAAGATATTCTATGGAAATAATAGTGTTTTGTAGTATCTGATGGACTTTTATTCCTATTATTTTTAGTGCAGTGTGAGTTATTCTTAGTTCTTAAAAACAAGATAACCTTTTTTTTTGTTACCTTAGCTATAAATAAATAAGTAAATAAATGAAGTGGAATGTTTATAACTGTCACTTTCTTATGAATTGTCAATAAATCACTACCCACCACAGGTAATAGTAAACATCTATTCATCTAAACATATTGATTCTCATATAGAGAAGTTTTAAGAAGACATATAGGTTCAGTGCCTAGGCCAACACATGGTGGGGATAGATTCTTGTCTTCATGTTTCAATTTTCCATTTCAAAAAAGAAAAACCCTTGGTCAATAAATGAATATGCATCTGTGTGTTTATGTATGCAATTCTAAAAACTCTTTTAACGTGGAATGTGAAAATGGTCTACCTCAGTAGCTGTTGCACTGAAATATTTAATCTGTCACTAATACAATTTAACAAATTTATGATAATGATAATAATTAATTGTTAATCAAGTATAGTATTTTGTAATTCATTTGCAAGAAACTTTTACTAGCACGTTTTGAAAGCCTTGCCATGCATACTCTGTCTTAATATCTCTAGAAGTTTGCCTTTGCTAATTATAATACTAAGATCAGGGGTCCTGAAAGAAGAAATAATGTCAAACACTAACCTAATCTGTTTGAAATCTCTTTTCTAAAACTATTAGATTTATTGAGCAATATATAGCTAGTTTATCTATTGTAAACAAGGACCATTCCTAGGCTATGTTTTTAATTGGTACTGTACTTTCACTGGTCATTATTAACTGTGCATGTTTTTGTCACAGGAAGAACATTTTGATGCTGTCAAAATGCAAGATTACTGAAGGTAGAACCAAGAGTACAACGACTGAAAGGAAGTTACACTTGGGGTAAAATTTTTAGCATGGATATTAAGTGTAGCATGCTTTCATCCTCCTATGTTCATTTGTGTCTTAGTTACTGCAATCGTCGAATGCTGCTTTTTAATGCTAGGGAAACTCTAGGGATTCTAGCTTCCCAACTTTGTCACAGTGAACCTCTCCAGTCCATGGCCCAGAGATACCTTTTCATCCACCTGCGATCAGTTAGTAGATAAAAAAAAAAAAAAGTTGGATAATATTTGAAGCCCAGAGGGTCCTAACTCAGTCTTAAGCTTTTACTTTTACTGGTTTGTTTTGATGGCAGGGCAGGGTCACGTGCTTTGTGTGTTATGTCTGGCTGCCCTGGCAGCAGGTCAGGGCGTGCACACTGCGGGGGGCACGGCTGCGCCTCTCATCTCTCATTCAAGGGCATCAGCCCAGCTCCCTGCAAATTGGAACCAGAAGAAAAAAATACGCAATGCATGAACAATTCCCAGAGTTCAAAATATTTAGACTGCTGAGAAGGAAAGCAAACATCTGTAAAAAGAAAGAGCTCCAAAACATGGGTTAATGGAAAAAAAAAATCGCCTTTGTCTTTCATATTTCTCTTTTTCTAATTTTTTTTAGACTAGGATTTTCCTCAGGTACACATTTTCCATTTTAGACTTCATTTTATGTACGTATATAAAATCTACTTTGAACAACAGCAAAAAAACCCTTAAAATATACTTTCCCTTCTGCAAAACATTATCTTTGTAAATGAGGGTTGATGCTGAAAATACATTTTTCTTCCAGGAAGTACATGAGTAGAAATGACTGCTGAAAAGTCACATTTCTCCTTTTAGTGCTGCAAATTTTGAATAATATTAAGTTATTCAACATGTTAAGCATTCACATATAATGATATAAAACTGTGTAGTGGGAAATTCTTTTATTGTATTTCTGATCGGGATTCAAAGGCAGTTTGCAGAGTTACTAGACTATAAAGGCAATTGTTTATGTCCTCTAATTAGAAAGATAAATCTCATCATTCAAGATAAGCTTTAAGAACGGGTAAGAATCCTTCAGGAAAAAAAAAAAAAAGAAAAAGAAAGACATAAAAAATCATTCAATAAACATTTTAGAAGTCATTAAACAATTAAATAATAAAGAAAATATTTTCAAGATGATAAAAAGAGTAGGTCATGTTATTGTTACAACTTATTTATAGTACAAGAACTTGTTTTAAAATTCCATTTTTATGAGAGGCTTTTCTAGTACTGGTATGAATTAAATTTATAATGAAAAACTGCACTGAAACTTAACTCAAGAAAATATTTAGTCTTAATAAATTGAATTAATTTGAAAACTGTTAGAATCTGTCATTACTAAGAACAATTATATATTTTTTTTTTATTGTGCCTGTAACTTTATAATTTAATGAGTCAGCTCATTCTGTAAGAAATCAAAGAAAGTGAATAAGAGTATTATACTGTAGGTCTACATAATCTGGATAATATTACGTGGAAATATATATCTAAATTCAAGGCTACTGCAAAAACTTTATATCATAACAATCAGGTCCAAACCTTAACGAACTGAATGGGGAAACAATTTGGATTGGATGCTCACTTGTCATGGCATAAATTTTAGCAAACAGCTTAAAATAACTTTCATCCTACAACCGTGAATTCTATCATTTAACTTGACTTTGGTTATTCAAAAGTGTTACTTAAATAATGCGGATTTAAATTGCTAAAATTCATGAAGACATTTAGCTGGTTGGAAAATGATTTCTATGCAGTTAGTTATTTGATTCAAGATAAAGAATTATAGCTGTCATTCCTAATGGAGTAGATGTAGTATTATATATTTTCCTTATGGTCTGATGATTTTCTGTCATCTGGGAGATTTTTAACACTCTTGTCAGTAATGAGCCAAATTCAGGTGGCAGGGAAATTATAGCTTGCTTTTCTCCAGAGGCGATAGTCTTTATTCTATTATTTGTTTTCCTAATTGTGCATGCTTTTCCTATGCTTCATGTGTTGTTAATTGCTTTTCTGAGCCCTCTGTTATCAAGTGAATGATTAAAACAGTAAATTTTGTCATTTTTAAGTTCTGCTTATAAAAATTTACAGTTGAAAATATGGAGCTGAATTCTCTCTCTGATCTTCATGGTAAATTTTAAAGTCTTTGCTTTGAATTCAGTGAGAAATTAGAACATAATGCTCATAATATCATATAATAGCAATGAAAATCTCTTCAGTGCCAAATGAAAAGGTGTCTATTCCAGGGGAAAAAAAAAAAAAAGACATAAATAACTTCACATAATTATTTTTAATTTTGGCACCCAAAACCAACGAAGTCTATACCCATTATGGATTAAATGCATAAGTGACAATTTAATCCTAGGCCATTTACAGGCCCAGGTCTAGGCTTGTTGACATGCTCTGTATTTTTAACATGAATCTTCCTAACATGCCATGGAGACTACACTATATGGATTAAAAAATAAATAAAAATAGAGAGATGTAAAAACTGGTGCAAGATAGTCACCTGGTCCTGAACTGGAATGAAGATTCCTCCATCCAAACTGACAGAAAATAGGGGCACCTTATTCTCAAGTTTTAACCAGCTCTCTATCTTTGTGTATACTTCAGGGACACAGTGAAAGCTGAGAACATATGTGAGTTTATCTGCTGATGTGAGTCTGAAGTAGTCAGGCCTTTGTCACATGCCTGTCATAGACATGCTGCATGAAATGAGTTCAGGTTTTTAATCAATTAATGTCATAATTAAACCCTGTTGTAGAGCAGATTATATTGTCAATTGGCAGTATTTGTACTGTGCTATCCTTTACTGATGTTACTTGTATCAAATAGGAACTCAATAAAAAAGAGAACAAAAATGAAATAATTATCACGTCTCTCTGCGAAATATACTTTTTAATCTTTTAGCAGATATCTCTGAAATCATGCTCTTAGAGCAATGTTTTGAAATAAACCATAACATTAGAATTTAGATCATAGCTTTCCCATCTACATAAAATAAAAAACAAAAACAATATTCACAAAGCACATACATACTTTATGTGTATTCCCAAAATAAAAGTATGAGAGCAATACAACTGACAGTTATATTTGTATTATTGTGAATTTTTAATGCAAGATAGCTCAGTTATTTAAAAGAAGTAATAAAATAATATCAGGTTTGATTTGCAGACTAACCATGATTAATTTTTTAAAAAAAAGCTTTCTGAATTTCAAAATAATAATTTCTAGGGTTCTGTTACTGTAGTATTTAACACAGACTCAGAGACTACTATAGTGAAGTCTGTTATTTAAAATGATGTTTGGATGCTATTTTAACATTTTTTGGACATCTAGTCTAATGTTTTGCAGATATCCGCATTCCTGTCTTTATTTCTGTGACTAGAAAATTAACAGTAAACTTCAAATTTCAGTTCTAACTTCGGTACTTGTGTTCCTCTTCTGCCTTCAGGGGAATCATACCTTTCTAACATGGTAGTTGTAAAGACATTTCTGATGTCCAGTGACATGGTATCTAAGAATAAAAACTTACAGAAGTATAACACTGAAAACCACATCAGTTTAACCAAAATTCTGGGGAGCATGTCTACTCATACTTAATTTGCTCAAACAGCTTCAAAACATACAACAGAAGTGTACCATGGTACAATCTGTAATCTTGACAGAATTTTTCCTAGCATACATTTAAATCCCATCATAAAAAACATGTTCACTACAGCTAGAACTCTAGAGATTTTTTCTTAGTTATAACTGTTTATTTTTTCTGTCGCTATTCTACCTCAACCTTTTCTCCTCTGTGATCATCTTGTGCTTACAACGTGGTTATAACATTCCCAAAAATAAACCAACTGTACAGTACCTTGGCTAAGAGACAGCAGAGCCAAGAATGACTCTTTTCCAAGATGTAACCAAGACATTAGAGCATCTCATCTTGGGTTTTCTTTAAAGTTTTAGAAATTATTTAGATTGGTTTTGACTCTTCAGAGATGACTGCATACTGATAGACTTCTAGAGCTCAGGACTAATTTTGCTGTTACTTGGCATGGCAATACAAGAGTTGATTGTGCTTTTTGAGCATATGCATTAGCTACAACATTAATCAATTGTTGCCAAAATAAGTGGAAAAACAGTGGCCTTCATCAGGACTTTCTGATTACAATTAATTAGTTAAATCTCAGATCACCCCTGGATTGTTCTTTTCCAGTTGTTACAGGTGTTCTATTCTCTATAGTCAAATATTTTGATACTTTTTAAGAAATTATATATAATCATTGCAGACTTGACTACCTGAGTCCCAGAGGTCTGAAGATTGCCAAGAATCATCAACAGCAGTGTTCCTGACGAAGTATTTGTTTTTTTCTTTTAATTTAAACAGATACTAAAGAACATCTGGCCTGTGATCTACCAGAAAATATGTGAGGTAGAAAGTACAAATATTTTCAACTATAATGCCTATCAGGAGCAAAGGAAATAGTGTCAACACTATAATGCTACGATAAACAGATATTTCATTATTTCAAATGAAACGTAATTCTAAGTAACAGTAAACAATGAAACTGAAACAGTGAAAATAAAAATCATGTCATTACTGTACTTCAGAATCTTCTATTTTTTCCTCACATTGTGGATAAAAGCTCCCCTGCCATGGACAGAGTTGCTGACTGCTAGATCGAGCACTATAGATAAGGCTGCCCAGGCACCCATCCATCCTGGCCTTGAACACCTCTTGGGAAGGGGCATACACAGTTTCCCCAGTCAACCTGTTCCAGTGCCTCACCACTCTCATCATAACACCTAAACTAAGTCTCTCCTTATTTTGTCTTAAACCATTCTCTCCTGTCCTATCAGAATATGCCCTTGTAAAAAGTTGTTCATCTTCCTGTTTATAAGCTCCCTTTACATACTGTGAGGCTTCAAGTGAGGACTTCAGCTCCAAGGTGAAGAAACCCAGCTCCCTCAACCTTTCTTCATAGAAAAGATGGTCTAGTCCTCTGTTCATCTTTGCAGCCCTCCTCTGGACACTCTACAGCAGATCCACATCGTGTGCTGAGGACCAAGTCCTGGACACATTACTCCAGATGGGACCTCACAAAGGCAGAGTAGTTGGAGACAAACATCTCCCTTGCCCTTCTAGTCACCACTTCTTTGATGCAGCCCAAGATACAGCTGGCATTCTGGGCAGCAAACTCACAGTGTTGGATCATGTCAAGTTTTTCATCCATGTAGGGCTCATATTATTCCCTACTTTCCCAAGAAAACAAAGTGTATATACATTTAAGTACTAAAAGCTTCAAAGTGTTTATGAAGAATTCTAGGTGTAAACATATCATTTTTTTAACATTTGAAATCTGATACTGAAAAAAATAAATAAATAAATAAATAAACAAAACTACCCTAAATCCTGATTATTTCTACTGTATTTGGATTATATATCTTTTTCTAAACTTGTCATCCTTAGCTAAAAGACTATCCAGTGTCTCATTGTTTGTTTTTCCATTTGTTTCTTTATTTATTTATGTAATAATGGGAGAACTGAATACTTGGAGAAGTATGACCCCATATTTGCTGATCTAGCAGATGACTAGCATTATAACCTCTTAGTAAAAATAATAATAATATTAAAATAAAATGATCTTACTGATCAAAAATCAACATGCTGAAATGACCTTATCTCAACATATTCCACTGACATTATCCTTTTTCTGTGTGTGTGTATGTGTTACATCTATACTTCACCAACTCTGTAATGTTATGTTTGCCTTTCTTCAGTATTAGCTTTTCAGTCCCTGAAACTAGTATTTTGATTTACCCATACACACACGCACACACATTAAAATTCCACAAAACTTACAGACATAGGGTAGACAAGTACACTGAAAGTTCATATAATCTATTCTTCTGCGTCGATACAGGATCATTTTAGGTCATGGAGACAGCTGTTTGTGTAATTGCCAACAATAAAGGCTAGCAGTTTACTCCAGCTGCTCTGCAGCCTTCTGGAATGTTTCACTATCAGTAACATTAAAGCTTTTCCTCATGACTAGCCTGTCTATAGACTTGGTGATGTGGCATAAACAAGAGTGAGGCACCCAGTGCTCACTGAACATGCATGGGAGATGGTAATCTAATTTCCTCATATCATGTGTTTTTAATTTCTATATTTGTAGTCAGAATGTTTGTATTTTGACAAATTTTAACAAAGACTAGATAATAATCTGCTTTTGTGCCTGACCAAAGACATACTTAAACTGCTTGATTTCACCTAGAACATTTAGAGTTACCATAAATAGCTTTGAAAACAAACTTTCCCCATTAGAATGCAAAGTAGAAGATATGAAGAGCTTCCAATAGAGACAAGATAGAGCAATGGTTTCCTTTTATAATGCTTGGAACAGAAAGCAGACACTTGTTCATTACGATATGCCAAAAAGTCTTTTGGTGACAGTCTCAGAATGTAAGAGGTGTCAAATTAGCTGTGGGAGGTCTAACTACAAAATTACAGTGAAATAATCATGAGGTGTAATAGAGACATTCCTCACAGGATCAGAATGCTACATTAATTAGCTCTATTTGTCTCCAGACTATTTTTGTACTGAATACGTATTTACATCCTATTGTGCTGCTGCCTTTTAACAAGTGACCCACCCATCCTCATCATCTAATCTGGATAAATTTGCTGCCATATAATGTATGCAGAGGCAGCACAGAATCTTGATATCAACCACTGCATTTTTTTCCATATGTCATCTTCATTATTTATATTACTTGAAGTTATAACAGAACCCTGCAAATAGTTTATCCAGTGCAAGGAATTTCATATTATCTGTATATAATTATAATAGAAGCACTGTGTTGATTCTCAATTTATACATAGATATTGAATTTGCATACCTTTCAAGATTGAACATTAACAATTCCAACAGTCATTTACACTCTGTATCAAATGTTTTTACAGATATTTCTACTGTGTTTGACTTCCTAAGATTTTTATTTCTGTCACACATTATGCACCAGTTTTTTTACCTTGTTGTTAAAAACCAGACAGACAATGCAACTAGGTTCCTCTTTTTTGCTATCACAGTTCTTACAGTAATTAGAATCATAGAATCATTCAAAAAGATCATGTCCAATTATCAACCCACTATCAGCATCATTCCCAATAAACCATTTCCATAATTGTCACATCTACATGCTTCTTGAACACCTCCAGGGATGGTGACTCCACCACTTTTAAGTGGTTATCCAATCTGGATATCCAATCTGGATAAAGACTCTTGTTTAGATTTGATCTAGCCAAACAGGATTTTCAAGATTTCCAGTTTCTATTGTAGTACAAATAAATGTTAAGGGAAAAGGAATCATCACTGAATACAAGGAACAGAGTTGTAATTGTAGACGTGGAACTAATATCTTGGAAATCAGTGATTCTTTAAGAATCTTGGAGGCCCATGAGTTAATCAACTTATCAAGAGCCCTCATTAGTACTGTGGAAACAAAAAAAAAAGTAATACAATTGGAATGCATAAGCAAGGCAATAATGAGAAGAAAATGTCCAACATCTGAAAATTTTTTGCAGAGTCTCTTTATATTAATGGGATGTGATTCATGTTGTCTTAACACAGACAATTTAAAATAAGCTAAATGAGTCATGCCCTGAAAGTGTCTGTTTCTCTCAGCTGTCTGTCTACAAAGGCACCCTGACTATCTGTTACAGATGTCTGTGGAGAAGATATCTAAATTAGGTGAGATGAATCCTTTGAGAGAGTTTCTTTTGCTCCTCTAATATATATGGGGAGGAAAGGATAGTTAGTGTTCACATTTTAAAGGAACGCTGTAAAAACAGAGAAAGAAAATGTCCCTCCAGGATCTGTGGCCTATGATGAGGCACAAAGAAGTGTTTGCTCATGAGACATGGACTAAATTGGTTGAGATATACTTTAGTCAGTACTGTTGCTGGGATGAATCCAGGAGTTGATCGTAAATATGGGGTTCAGATTAGATGAGTTAATGAACCATACTGACCATATACTCTTAATCTTTGTGAGAAGAACAAGGAGAGGAAGAAAAAAATACTAACACAATTTTTATGTTAAAATGCTTTGATTTTTCCTTTCTAGTTCTATGTCCTCAACAGAAGCACTTATGAAATTAGCTTTACTTGACAGCAGCCACTTCAGACTGACAACAGAAGTGAATCTTTTCTATTCTCCAAGAATTTATGGATGAAGGTGAAGAGGTTCACATCTATGCACAGCAACAATGTCAAAACAAACAAACAAACAAAAAAACCCAAGTCTATATCTTTATTTCATGTATTTCTTGTTAAAAACAAAACAAAACAAAAAACTGTCTTAGAAGACATTAATTTTATAGAGAGAGCAAAAGAATAAATAAGATTCTTTTAAATATTTTTTCTATCCCATTTTATATTACTGAGACATGAATGTTATGAGACAGTATATGAAAGTATAATTATAATGGATAACTTTGCTTGAAATAAATGTGATTGATTTCCGGTTCAAACACGTCCTTACAAGTTTGTCATTCAGGCTGTTACAGCTTGTTTGTGCCTACACAAAAACTGCATGAGTTGGATTTTCACTGAAAGAGAGGCATTGAAAATGAGGCATAGTACCTCAATCATAATTCCTTACTCTTGACCTCTCATCATAGTTTAACAATTTTTATTCAGTAAAAGATACCATGAAATAGTCAGGTCACTGTACTCTGATATTATCCACTTAAAGACAGAGAACAAAACATCACCTTTTCAAAATCTTCCTCCAACCTGAAAAATGAAAGGAAAAAATATCTCAGTGGGGAAACAAGTTCTTACAATGTCAAACCATGATAAAAAACAAATCGTTGGAAGTGATAAAAAAACTCCCAATAATGTAGAAGAAAATCTACAGACAAAATATGATGAGAAAATATTCTGTCTGCAATTAAATTACCAAAGCTATCATCAAGACCAGAGAAAACAATTTGAAAGTGATATCTAAAAATGTTCTGATACTCACCGTACTAAGTACAATATTTTGTTTTATATTTGAGGATAGAGTATCAGATGGAAAATAAATAAATAAAAATGCAATAAATATTTTAATTCTCTGAGCCTTGTAAAACACTGCGTAGTCATACAGAGTACATAATTAAATGTAGTGTAAATAAATTTTTATTTTAATAAGTGAAACAGAAAGAATTAGATGGCAAAATCCAGCTGTTTGATTTTGTGAGAAAGTATTTTTTTCTTATTAGAAAAAAATGGAACAATGAGTACAGCCAAAGTGAAAAAAATTGTTCCAGTTTCCACAACTTGAAAAAATACCGAAAGTTCTACAGACTACCTTCTAAATAAAATGTAGATAATGAAGGATAAGATAAGAAGATCCTTCACCACTGACAACTGAGTAATAAGAAAACTGTAAAATTATTTTTAGAAATAGGTTCTGTGTAAGAAATAGCTTATGATTATAGGCTGAGACCTGAGTTATCTAGAACGGTGATATGATGCAGATATATACCTAAAAGTTCTTTGTTTTGGAAAGAAGATAACAGATCTACTTTGGTCTAATACCAAAAGAAATTGCAATCTCCTTCTGCTCCCCCTCTCATCCTTCCACTCTCAGTCTGTGTTCAGTAAACTTGGTGGAAGATTCTGTGGAGCCAAGATCCCACCAACAGTGAAGAAAAAATAAATACACAGCTGCAACCTCTCCTGAACAGCAAAGGGCCACAGGAGGGGATCTGCAGACCACTCTGAGATGGGATTCAGCTGAGACAGATCGAGCCATCTGTCTCTGTGGTTTCTGATGCAAGATAGTCATCCAGGATCCTTTCTGTCTCTGGACTGAGATAGCACTTCCCGAAGGAAATTTATCTCATCCAAGAAGAGGATGTCCAGGTTGAGTTGTCTATGTCACTTCATTGACTGGACAGACTTAATCTCTAGCACAGGGCAAAATCCATGCAGGTGGTCAAAACTGAAATAAAATTCAGACACTCCTATGGCACAAGGTGAATGAAAAACAATCTTTTTCTGAGTAGGATTATTGCTAGATTATAGTTGGGTAAGCATACTGTAGTGATTTCAAGAGTAATTTATTTTCAGGTGTCTTTTCTCTTTACTTTGCAACTACAGGCATTTATTATATAAGTAAATATTCCTTGCTGTAGGTGGTCAGTACAGCTTCAGCTGATTTTAGTGCTATCATGAGGCCCTCATCTCAATTCTTCATCCAGGTCTTGCTGTACTAAACACTGAACATGAATTATTTCTGTCTTGTTGTACTGCATTTTGCCCAGCACTATGGGGATCTGTAAAGACAGCTGAAGTTCTCGCTGTTTATCTGTACTGCCATATTGTTATCATCACTTGTTTAGTATCAAGAGTCTTCCAGCTGTGTATGTTAATTTATATCTGGGTTCCTGTCCAGGATGAGCTAAATATTTCTTTAGTAGGAAAAGCAAAAAGTACATGCATTCAGGAAGATCTTTACCTTTGTGTGATAAATACAGAATTCAGAATTCAAATAATGTTTCATTCTTCTGGCTTTCTACCAGTTCAGCACTCATATCAGAAAATAAATAAATAAATAAATAAAAATAAAAAAAATCAAAGACTAAACTGCTAGCCTCTTAATGGACAGTGTAGGAGAAGGTTGAGCAGAGCAGGAATCCCTGCAGACATCTTGGTCTTTGCACCTTTTCTTTGTGCAAGTTAGACACCAACTGGGAAAGTTCCTTGGCTGTCAGGATAATAATCAGTCTCTCAGGCCATTCAGTGCCTGGACTCTGCAGACTTTGAAGAATCAAGATCTCATTCATCACCCTATATCAATTTGGGCTACAGTGAGAAATGCCAGACATTTCCAGAAACTAGGGGCAGTGTAGTTAGCAAGCTGCAAAATTCTGCACCAGCTCTGGGAATTTCTGAGAAGACTTAAAAGACAGTCACACACAGACTGTATTACTGAAACCTCATATGAAGGGATTGAAACAACCTTATCTGTTATACCAGATACTTTTCTCTGGCTGAAATTGTATGTGTATTTATTCAAAAATAAGTTTCAGCCTTTTAAGAGTCTCATGTTCACTCTTTTATGTGTCAGCGGTGAAGTGCTGGAAAATTTCAAGGCAAAGTAGTTTGCTGGACTGCAGAAGTATGTTACTGGAAAAAAAGTATTTTTAAACTTTTCCTCATACAATATTCCAAGATCCAAAGTTTCATTATTTTAATTACTTTCAGATGAATATATATCCTTAATAATGTAAGTGTCTTCACTGACATAGAAAGATTGAAACAATAGCACTAATATAATTCCAGACATCTTCCACTCATCTTAATTAGAGGAGATAAGTTTGAAGATTAATTTAAATGACAACATTGTTAACTATTTTACTGCTGGTTGTCATGTCACCGCTATCCATCAATTGTAAATGAATGTATCTGTCATTCTATGATGCTTTATTAATTTGAAAGAACTTTTCACAGAAACATGGCAGCAGGTTTATTTAGAATATGCAAATAACAAAGTAGTTTATTGCATATTCTTTCAATCACTTGGATAATTGGGATTCTTCTGCCACTCTGACAAATTAAGAATAAAACAGTATTTACATAGCCAACAAATTAAAAAAAAAGTATTAATATCCTAAAGAGAAGCTTGCTTAATAGAAATAGCTTCTTCTGCAGAGCTAAGTCATCTTCTTTGGGCTTACAGACAGTAATAAGTGAAAAAATTGGGATGAACTATGTATACTAAAATTAAGGTTTATCTGTACTCCTCACTGAACAGCTTGACCTCCTACTCCCTCATGATCTTCATGAGGGTGGCCATGTCACTGTAGTGCTTATCCATGTTGTCTCATGGCAGGGTGAGGGCAGTGTCGTAGCAAAGGCAGGAGAAGCTGGGGACATCACGTTGTCAGTAAAGAGAATGCATGTCTGAGTCTGAGTCCACTGCTCTAGGCCAACCTGAGGGTGGCACCCAATCAGGTGTGCCTTGCTTGGAGTTGCAGCGGAGAGAAAGAGCCACTCCTATTGCAGGCAAGAGCCAGTGCTAAAGAGTTAAGATACTTGAAATTCATGACATCAAATTTTTGGAGCCACTTCTTTTCAAAAAAGATGTTATAAATAGTACTTTTCAGAAAATACAGCTTGCTATTTCTGGGTCTAAAAGGTAGGACATATTTTCTCCAAATTGCAAATTAAAACTGACCAGAAGTAATGTTTTGATACTCGGAGATGAGGGACGTGCAATTGTCTGTATGCGTTACCTACTACACTGAAAGTCAAAGTTCATCAGATAGTAAATGAATGTTTTCATTTGATATCTTTGTAAAAGAAAAAGAATTTTTTCTGTTTAGCACTGAGCTAGAATGTATTTTTCCTCCAAAAGTGTTATGTTTTTTAGTGGAAAAAGAAGACTCTCAGACTCTTGGTCACTGAGCTCTTCAGTTACTTCTTGTCTTCAGACTTCCATATTATTTTCAAGAACTTCATCCTTCTTCGTACTCGAGGAACATATTTTTTAACGCAGAAAGTTGATATTTACAAATGAATGTTCTTTCCTATTTCTTACAACAGTGGGATGAAGTAATTAAAAGCAGATTTCCTGTAACTTTCCAGGCTTTGATATTTTACTAGCACAACCACTTTTCATGTTGTCATCTTTCACATTATTCCATCATATCCAGAAGTCACTTGATGAGATTTCCATGTTTGAAAGTTTCCTAACAAAGGAATCAATGTTATTCTCTCAAAGAAGCATAATGAGTTATTGTGACAATTGGATTTTCAAAGTCAGACAAAAAGTGAAATATAAAAAGCTCTGACTCAAAACCAGCCAACTTTCCTTCACGTAATTATTGTCACTGTGTCTAACCAGTTTCTTCCAGATAGCAAGTTAAATCAATTTTATGAAAGGTCAGCAAAGCCAGAACATTTTCCCAAGTGATAGAGCAAATGAAATTTAGACTTTCTGCTCCAATGTTGAAGTCTTGTTGTATGTCCATTATTTTTCACCTTCTAAAACTATACTTTTACTTGTAGGACTGTTTTATGGACAGGACTATTTGCAGTGAAAAGTTAGAATCCCAATATTGATATAGGTTTAGAAAAAATCACTCTATTATCCTAGAAAAAACTATTCACTATTATCCTAAATCACACTAAATCACTCTATTATCCTTTTTTTGCATATAGTTTAATTTATTTTATTTTATTTTTTTCACTCAAATACTTTGCTGGGACAGTTATGTCTTTATAGTTCTACCAATAAAGATTGATATACTTATGTGTTTTTGTAGAACATTAACAAAATGAAGTTCCAGATCTGCCAGGGATCTCTAGAGATATTTATAATACAAATGAGTTTTATCAAGTCCTGATAATGCAGAATTTTCTAACATGCCTAAATGAAATTTGGAAAATAGTAGTTTATAACTATCTGGTGATAAGAACTGTGTGTATATAGGTAGAAATACCTGAATAAATTTTATGTAGGTCACTGTGAAAGTAATATCTCCTATTTATTTCTGTGGAAATTAAAACAGATAAAAAGAGCATAATAGCCCTATTTGATGGAGCAAATTCTCAGTTACAAAACACTATTACACTCTTTCTATCACAGTCACTACCATTAGCTACATATTTTCACTAGCTATAAACAAAAGCCTGCATGCAGCCTTCACCAAAATCTGCATGAGAAGGGGTGAGCCACTGTCACTGTTACCACTGCTGAAACACGCCACCCACTGCCTCACTGTGTTCACATCTCTGTTGTGTCTCCATAAAGGTTCAGCAAGTGTCAGTGAGTGTCAGTGATGCCGTTTTTTCCACATGGAGGAATTCAGTAACACACTTTTGCTTCAAGTGCACTTTCACATCAGACATTATTTTGTCAGACTGCCCCTCTGCTGTCATCTGTCACATGGCAACAAAATGTAATGGAATATTGTCAGGCAGGTTCAACCTCTACTTCCATACCACCAATGGGGCCATCATCATAAAACTGAAGGTATTACTTTTGGAGTGGCCCTCGTATATATACAAATATATAGTGATTGGATATATATGAAAACCTCATCTATATGAAGAACAAAATGTATGCCATTTGCTTTACATCAGGCCTATAAACCTTAAAGTGCAGTGACGGAAAGGGATTAAAACCGTTTGCATAAATGATTCATCTTGCCCTATAGAATTTTTCTTTTTCATAATCTGTTACTTATATTTATTGATAGACAAAACAGCAGGCAAGTGAAAAGCTTAAATAGGTGAAGCAGACTGAAATTAATTAAACAGACAGTGCTAGTTGAAGCATCTGCACGCTGCAGAGTACCCTGACCTGGGAACTGCACTTACCCTCAGGCCCCATGGCACAGACTCACTGTCAGATCTAAAGGCCTTTGTTAACGACAAGCTTATTGGTGAGATCAGTCACAGAGAATTGGTTTTGGTTCATTCCAAGGCAGTGAGGTTTTGTTTGTAGATGTCAGGAGGGATTAGCAGAGAAGAGGTTATAGAGAAATAACCATAGGATAACTAATTAAATTGAAAGATTTTTCAGTCCTTGCTGGAGGAAGATGCTTAGTCTGAAGGGGCTCACAGCCCAGAAAGTCATGTGCACCATTCTGAGACATCTGTCATATCAGAGGAACTGATTGCTCAAGGTGTAAGCAGAAGTATTTGCCCTCACCTAATGTTACACTGACCTAATCTGCAGAGAAACAACTGTTTCCAAAAGGGAGCAAATTATAGTACATAAATATGAGAAGGTTTTGTCTAGTATACTGTTCAGAAAATAATCTGATAGTGTTGGAAATAGGTTTCCAAACTCCTTGAATGAACAAAGATATCTAGGTAGGTATGGGTTATGCTTGCCCTACAATTGTAACATTATTAACTAAACAATAATGAAAATAACTGAAACATTAGTAATAAAAAATCCTCTGTGAGACTGTAAAATGTTTAGGATAGTAAGAATCATCACCTCAAATAATTAGTTTGCTGTTGTGACATATTGTTTTTCTTTATTTTCCAGAAAAATAAAGAAAATATATATCCTATTAATCATTCTTTTGTTAGTTTCTTCAGCAACTGAAAAGGTAGATTCTACTAGGTTTGGAATTTAGAAGTTAATAACTGTGGGGAGGTGGATCTCAAAGGGCATCCTGAAATTTGAATATGCACTTGGAAAGATTAGTGAGCAGGAAATAGTGCAAAAGAAACCGTTTTGGTGACTCAGCAAAAGCAAGGGAAAGCTCTTCTGGAAACTGGGACCAGCAAAGCTTAACTTTCTATGAATTTTTACTTCTTGGGTCTCAGAAATACAGCAAGAAATCTGATCAAAGCTTCTCAAGCATTTGAAAAACTGCGTACCTATTTCTGCCCTGTGAATTCTTGTGTCTAATAAAGAGTGACTTTGCAGTTATTCCTTAATTGGGATAATAATAGGATTACTTAGCTTCATTATATTTCTAAACGAACAAACAAACATTTTTAAGACTTCTGTCCGTTTGGCAAAGTTGTTAACTCCATTTAAAAGGTTCAAAGTCTGGACAACATATGCAACACAGATCTAATTCTTAATTGTCTTTTTTTTTATTTTTACAAAAGGCGGCGAAGAAAAAAATAATATTTAAATCAGAATAATCCAGATTTCAGTCTATTAAAATAAATAATTAGACCAAATATTAATATGAATTATTATTTTATGGTTCTCCATGATATCTCTTCTATTAATTACATACTATGATTACATAAATTATGTATGACAAAGATATTGCAGATCTTTCTACACAGCATGAAAACACAATATGTCCAGGAATGACAGAACAATGTCTGTTTTTTTTGTTTGTTTGTTTTTGTTTTTTTTTCATTTTTAATAAACCTTCTCTTATAGTACACTATACGACAATTTAAATGAGAGATCTTCTTAGCAAATTAGCTGTCTGATAACAGCTATTTGTCAGAGGCTAAAACCATGAAATACAGAATGATTTAATCACTGTTTTGAAAATATGCTCCAGTAGCTTCTCTTATTAATATATAATTTAAATACTTCCTAACTACTTCAAACACGATCTAAAAACTTTTAATTGTAAAAACAAATTACAAATAATATTCTCAAATAAAAATTCAGGAAAAAATTATGTGTATAAAGATTTTCCTGGCCAAATCCAACAACTAAAATTAATGACTAAGCTAATGTTTCACAGCTATAAATAATAGAAAAAAAAAGAAGAGATTTTCTGAATTTCAGAATTTTATTTCAAATGAATAGCACTGTGGGCTATATGAAATTTGTATTTTTACAAAGTTGATAGTTATTATGATTAATACCTGCTAACGATTTTTTGCATTCAAGTTACAGAATTGACTATATCTGACTATATTCTCATCATTTTTGTTATGTTTAAAATACAGCCAAAAGAAACACACCAAATACAGAAAACAAATCTTTTGTTGTTAGTATGACTGAAATCTTATCCATTTAATCCAAGATTTATTATTAGTCCAGCTGCAATGAAACTAACACTGTGTACAGTTAAAATGATACATGTAAACACTTTCTAGGGTCTACCCATTTTTCAAACTCACTCATGTAAAGCAGATGGCTTCAGTCAGGGGTGGGTTCATGTGTTGTTCACATCTAGGCTCGGATGACTAAGGTGCTTATGGTGTTTTTTTTCCTTTTCTTGCTAGAATCTGCTTGGGGTCGCTCTTGTCTTACAGCTGTCCTGCTCTTGATTTTGCTTTCTATTATTTGTTTCCAAATCCACTTGATATCCAACTTTACTTCGTATCTCCTTTAAACGTGTTATTTGTGTTTTGTTCTTTTTTTACCCCTATTGAGACCCTATCCCAGAAATGTGAACCTTCGACAACCAGTAATTGTTGATTGTTACGTTGTTTACAACCATGGACCTCGAGTGTCAATTTGTGCCTGTGTTTAAGCATCCTTACCACAACCCTACTCAACCCAGTACAGATGCATTTTATTCTAAGGTCAAAGAAAGTTTCTTCTGCACAGAAGATCACTTGATCTTGTTAACCTTTAGATAGAAATCTACGTATGTATAACAGAAAATACTACATTTTGCTATTGACCAAAGAAAATGAAAAGCTAAAGTAATATAAGTAGCACTTGATAATTGCTGCTACAAGTTAAAACAAACATAGTATAGTTCAGACAAAGGCTGACTTATGTTAATGCCTGTGCAGTTAGCTTAGCACACTGTGACCTGTTACAAACCAAAATCCATATCTACATTTTCAGTTCTATGAGGCACATTTCTTTCATATACATTACCTTTTATGATTCTTTGTTTTATTCAAAATTAGCTAATGCTTGCTAAAAATTTCCACAAAGGCCTTATAAGAAAAGCCTGTTTCTCATTGTGGTGAAATGTGTTTATTAACTTATTATTCTCTCCAAGTACTCTTGAAATAGCATCTTTCTTTTATGGAAATGTAGAACCATCTGCCATCTGTCAATAATGCTTTAAATGACCTCTTAAAAAATAAATAATAATACTTGTGAGTTCAGATACATAATTTTCTGAGTATAAATTGGTTCTTTTATCATAAAACTATTATGACATGCAAATAAACTACTACCTGTTTGTACATGTGTCTTTCACTTCCCCCTGCTCTGTTTTGCATCTTTCCAAACATCATCTACTACCTCTAACCTGCTCTTTTAACTCATCAAAACTTTACTAAAATCTTGGTAGATTATATTCACAGCCTTTCCTTCATCCATTAGGCGGATCACTTGATCATAGAAGAATATCAGACTGGTCAAGCAAGACCTACCTTTCATGAACCCATGTTAGCAAGGCCTGATCCCCTGGTTGCCCCACACGTAGTGTGATCTCACCCAAGACAGTCTACTCCATTGCCTTCACTGATACTGAGTTCAGGCTGACAGGTCTATAGTTCCCCGGATTCTTCTTGTGGTTGGATGTCACAGTGGCAAGTCTCCAGTCATCTGGGACCTCCTTGGCTACTCTCAGCAAAAGCTCCCTATCCATCCTGACCAGTCTTCTTCCTCACCGGCTCGTCCTACAGCATAGTGGACAGTCTGTTCCTGCACCTTTAATGTTTCTTTCTTGAGGAATTTCCAGCCTTCCTGAACCCCTTTGCCCTTCAGTACTGACTCTGAAGGGGTTTTCCCAATCAACATCCTAAACAGTTCAAAGACTGTCCTCTGTGAGGACAGTCCACTTTTGCTGGCCCCACTCATGACTTTAACAAGAACAGATAATTCATACATTTTGTGGTGGCTCTGCCCAAGACAACTCCTGATCTCCACATCTCCCACAAGTCCTTCTCTGTTCCAGAAGACTAGACTGCTAAGTGGATTTCATATTGGCTGGGAAAGAGAATCTAGCTCATGCTTTCTCACTAGCTCCAGACATTTTAAGCTACATGCAAATCACCTGTTCTTCTATATCATTTCAGATGATTCATATATTCTAGAGTAGATTATTGCTTCAAATAACCTAATTTAAGATGTGCCGTGTTCCCACTTTCGCTTATCATTCTACAAGGAAGTAACTAAACCAAAATTTTATCTCTAGATAGTTTTAGAATAATTTAGAAAATCTTGCAATTGACAAAACACTTTAGATATAAATTGGTACATGGAGAATCTAAGCAAATGTACCCCCAAAACACTATAGAATCAGAATATCACACACATTTTACTGCACCATTTTAAATACAGTTTCCTGAATTTCCCATCACAGGATTTTCCTAGCAGGTCTTTTTTTTGTTTGTTTGTTTTTTGCCAGCACTTTAAAATACAGTGTAAGTTTTTTACGAAGACCACAGACTAATTTAAACGACTAAAGGCTATTTTCTTAGAATATTTCTTGCCTGTTAACTTTAGAGTGAAAACAAAAAAGAAAGGGAAAGTGTGGAAAGAGTGAGAGAGAAACAGAAGACTGTTTTTCCTTTTAATTGTATAGGTGAGATCACATACAATCCAAAGCTTTCACCGGTAGTTCTGTTTTTCATTGTTTGACTATACAGTTTGAATGACTATTTGTCAGGTTAAACAGAAGAAATGTCAACATTTCCTTTTGTATATGGGTATTCCACATAGTGAATAGCCAGTACAGACTTGGATTTTGGCTGCCATTGGAGACTAGGAATGATAAGAGAGGAGAAAACCCTGGGAAGTAAATGGTATTGATTTTTCTCAAGAGCTGACTTTGACCCAGTGACCACACTTCAATGTTCAGTTTGCTAAGGGACAAAAAGACCTTCCTCTTCTATTTTTTTTTTTTTTTTTTTTTTAAATAAAG
>VXAB01008404.1:281295-329071 GCA_013399175.1 Odontophorus gujanensis | reverse complement strand
CTTTTACTCAAACAAGCTGGCAGCACCCAAAAAGTTTACAAATATCCCAGAAGAACTGGCAGTACACCTGGACTTCAAGGTTGTGTTTTGCCGTGCAGGACCTGCAGTACAGATAAGCTTCCTAGCAAAAGACAGAGATTCACTCTAAAAGTATGTCTCTGACTGGCTCAGGCAGCTAGTTCTGCAGGTCCTGTATGGCAAAATAACAAATACTTTCCTTATATCCAATCTAAATCTCCCTTGTTTTATTTTGAAACCGTTTCCCCTATCACAACAGACTCTGCAGAAAAGTCTGTCCCCTTCCTTCTTACAGCCCCGTATTGATAGGCTACTATCATGTCTACCTGGGGCCTCATCCAGGATGAACAGGATGCTTTCTTAGCCTGTCCTTGTAGGAGAGGTTCCATCCCTTGAACACTCTCCAGCATGTCTGTGTCTCTCCTGTACTGAAAACTTTGCACCTCGACTCAGTATTCCAGGTGAGGTCTCATCAGTGCAGAATAGAGGGGCGGATCACCTCCCTCAAACTGCTGACCGCTTTTCTTTTGATGCCACCCAGGACACCGGTTGGATTTCTGGGCTGTGAGAACACTTTTCTAGCTAATGTCCAGTTTACCATCCATCAGTAACTTCAAGTATTAGAATCTCATGAGGTTTACCTGGGCTCATTGGTTAAATCTGTCTAGGGCCCTCTGAATGGCATGCCATTCCTCAGACATGTTGACACTACTGCACATCTTGGTGTCACCTACAAACTTGCTGGGGGTGCACTTGATCCCATTGTCAATATGATTGATGATGTTAAACATCCAAGGATACCACTTGTCACCCATCTCTGTACAGACATTGAGCTACTGACCACTACTCTCTGGCTATGNAAGTTGAAATAAAAAGAGAGTGTAATAGGAGACAAAATTATGAAAGAAAAAGAAAGTGGAGGATTCTCAAATCATCCATCTATTACATTGTGTGAAGAACATTAGGTCACAGCCTAAGTGATTGAGCACCTGGTAAAGGGTTGTGGCCAGTCCTGGAAANTTTTTCTAATTTGGAGAGAAGGATATTCGGGGGTCTGTGTCAAAGGCTTTACTGAATTCCAGATAGATGACATCAGTAGCATTTTCCTCGTCCCTTGATGCATTGACACCATCATGGAAGGCTACTAGGTTGATAAGGGATAATGTGCCCTTGGTGAAGTTGTGCAGGTTATTCCACATCACCTCACCCTTTCCACATGTCTTAGCTTTCCATGTATCTTAGCATAGCTTCCAGAAAGATCTGCTCCATGATATTCCTTGCTGAAGTGAGGATAACAAGTTGGTAGTTTCCTGGGTCATTCTTTCTACCCTTCTTAAAAATAAGTGGCATATTACCTTTTTCTCTAGTCACCAGGGACTTCACCTGATGCTAATGATTTTTCTAGGATGTCAAGGATTGCCCTACTTCAAGTGCAACATCTTGACCTTGGCCTTGTTGAACCAAATTATGTTCATGTGGGTATACTTTCCAAGCCTGTCTAGGACCTTCTGGATGGTATTTCTTCCTTCTATGGTGTCAACTACCCACTCATTTCTGTGTCATCAGTAAACCTGCTAAGGATGTGCTCAATCCCACTGTACCATTCATAAGTAGNCCTATATATATATATATATATATTTATATATATATAAATAAAGCCTTCTCATTATTTTTTACATCCCATGATAATTTTAATTCCATCTGCACCTTCACTTTCCTGATCCAGCCTCTGCTTCTCTGAGTATCATCCCCATCTATTACCCTGGCTACATGTCCATACTTGCACTGCCTACAGTTTTCTTTCTTATCCCTCAGTTTGACCAGTCAGACCTTGCTCAACAATGGCGATTTCCTGACTCTTCTCATTGATTTCTTGTACCAGGGAATGGAGTGCTCTTGTATTCTCAGAAAGCTGTCCTTGGTCAGGTGACTTGTAGTAAACCCCGACCACCTATGTCCTTTATTGTTTTGGCCACTGATTTTATCCCACGAACATTCAGTCTCATCATGGCAGTTTCTCAGAGGCAGTTCTTCACAATCTATCAACTTCTTAAAACTGAGGACAACTCCCTACCACTCCTACCTTCCCTTCTAAATAAATGGTTTTTAAATCTCACTATGAGCAACTGAATGATTGCATTTCATTGGTAACTGATGAATAACCCACATAAAAACCACTTAAATATTTTTAAGCTCTTAAAATAGGAGTAAAGATACCTGTCCATGACGATCCTAACTAGGACTTTAGCTGATGGGTTTTTTTTCTAAATTTTCCTTTTTCAGATATTATTTCTTTGAAAAATGATAGTGATCCCCTTAAAATGAAGAGTGGTCTATGATGACACAGAGTTTCCTAGTAACAGCATTTAAAACTGAGGATATTAATGCTTTTCTATTCTCATTTATAATGACAAAATATTTGTTTTAGTCATTCTCTGAGTCTAGTGCTATATTGACATTTAACCATTATTTTCTTGTAATGGCACATCAGAAATGATAATGACACAGCATTCCTGGACAATGCATCCACACCAACAAGCTAATAAATGATCATAAACATACTGGAAATTCTGATCTGTGTGAAAAAAAATAAAAAGTTGCTTATGGTATTCAAATATTTCTATGCATTTTATTTTGATTAATCGTGGTAATAGTGAAACATGTTTTTCCATTCCTTCCTTCTTTCCTTCCTCCTTTACATCTTCCATTTACACTTGCTATCTTCTTTCCAAATTAAGAAATCTACCAGTTTCTCTCTTTCCCTCTATTTATTTATCTATTTTAATCATAAACTAGTTCTAAAGCTGTCTGCTTATAAGGTATGTTGGATTTTCTAAGTTTCTTTTTCTAAGTATTACAATGGAGTTAAGGAATTTTATCCATAAGGAATTTTCAAATTTCTAGAAGCCAAATAACAGTAAAATACAATTGTATTCAACTTTATGATATTTCCTGAATTACTCCTTTTTTTGTTGTTGTTGTTTTTTTTTTGAGTTGCTATACAATCGGTAAGACTTGCCTTTATGCAGAATACATTTAATAACCACACAGTAACCAAAGGCCTACTTCCAAATTTACAGGATAATTACAAACATTACAGAGGACTGAGATCACCTTACAGCCCATGAAAGGAATGTGTTTTCTAAAATTAGGATGAGTTTATTTTGCTTGAGAGCCTTGACCAGTACCTGCTTCATTTTCCCTGGTGTATGTACAAGAAAATTTTGTGAAAGGCTTACTGCTATTTTGTGCTACTTTGCTACTTTTATTCAGTTCATTACTCAAGGTTTGTATGGAAATATAGGTAATCAGCACATTTTTTCTGCTCTTCCATACCACTAGAAGTATAGTAAAAATGTGATGGATAGAGGGAGAGAGTTAGAAAATTATTTACCCAGTTGATCTGTATAGTTAATATACCCAATCTATATGAGCTAATATACCCCTGATTCTTGCCCACATAAAACTATTTTTTTCTTATTAACCAGTATCATCCTTATAATAAAGACTAATGAAAGAATAACATGTAGATATGTGGAACAATTTTTCCTGTTCTTTGTTGTTCTTCTACAAATGTGTATATATATTAATGTTATGTGCTGTTTCTGCACTAGCAAGTTATTTTTACTTCTCTGGAAGTATATACATGCTGGAGGATTTTTGATGGCTAGATATGATGATTGGAAACCAGATTTCAATAAAGCTAATTGCATTGAGTTTGTTTGTTTGTTAACAAGATACCAATAATTTTTTTTATTCATAATAGGTATTTTATTCAGTAAATTGCAAACACTTCTTGCTCTCTTTAATCTCAAAATATGGTTCATCTTCAGGCTGTTTTAGTTCAGTAGGTAAATAGCAGGGTGTAGGGGAACTGCTGAATCACAGCCTGAACCACTGATTGACCACCTGAGGTGAGCATTGAGTCAGCCATGGGGGCACAGGTGAAGGCAATGATACCTGTGTGATTGGAGGGGGGTGGAGTCTGGCTCCACCTCTCCCCAAGCCCCATTTAAGGGCTGACCACCACCAGGAAAGGATCTCTTCTTGGAGATCCCTCCTGTGTGGAGTCCTGCAAGCCTTCTCCATCTAAGGTGAGCCTTTTTCCTTTGTATCATCTTGTATACTACCTGTATAGATCCATTCAAATATACCATCTCTTATTATTCTTTGAAAGGATCATTCTTAAGATTTCTGGCTCTACACAGGGAATATGCTTGTCCTACGTATTTTTCAGTGGTTTTCAAATGTGTAGCAATATCAAAATCCCCTGGGAGATATTTAGCATATCTTTCTCTAATAAAATTTATAAACAAAAGCTTTGTAAGTCACCCATGACATTTAAGTTGCATTATTAAAGAATAAAGAATTGTATATGTTCAAACTGCCGAGAGCTTTATCAAACAATACAATAAAAAAGACAGCAAAATGTACAAAGTTTATATGCTTTGCATGTATGATTTTTTTACCATATTTCAAACTCCTAGAGGCATTATGTGTCTTACTCTCGAATATAGTAGGAATAAAAATACAGAAAACTTCACTAACTGTTCTCTAATGAACTTCTTAAAAGAAGGTTTTGATGACCTTTCTGTATTACCGCTACAGGGAATACAGAAGGTTGTGAAAACAGCTTCAGAATATGGAAAATGGGGGAAAAAAAAGCCAAACCCCCTGTTTAGCTTCTTTCTGGCAGCAATTTCTTCAGTCTTGTAATTTGTTATGTTCAATTGTGCCTCAAAAGGGAGAATTGAAGCTGACTTTTTTTGTCCTATAATGAGTATTTTAATTATTATCAAAGCACTGACCTACTGTCATTTACAAGAGCTTCAGTGGCTGATAATCACCATAAATAATAAATTCTAGTCTAAGTGGGTTAACTGCAATACCGAAATGCATGGCCATTCCTACATCCTGAATTCCACCTGGAGACCTGAGTGACTGCTAATAATGCTGCAGCGATATCTGCCAGATTCTTGAGGTCAGATGCTCTATTTCTGAGGAAATTATCCCCTAAACCATCCCATGAACTTGTCTACAGTTTTGTTTCCATTACCATAAAATAAATAAATAAATTAGAACAGTAAAAAGGAAAAGAAAAATACAAGGGTTCCGAAGGCTGATTCTCTTTTGTATTTGTGCATGAAAGCAAGATGAATACAAAATTAATTTAAAACAATACCAGGAGTTTTCTTAATCTTACACAGGTGCAAAAGGTGCAAACAATTATTTAGCATCTATACAGGGTGAATAGTCCTCAGTCTTCTCTGAATTTGATTTTCTCATCTTTGCCCAAGTAAAAAGAGCAGGTGAGCAGGTATAATCAGTGGTTGTGACTAATGTATAAGCATCTATATATATATGAAAACTGACTGCTTCTAGAACAACCAATTAGCAACTCATGTTTCTGCAAGATAAAAGCTTTGCTTGAATTTTATTTAATACAGTTTAGTTGTTCTTTGCCAGTTTATGAGAAGAAAAATGTGGTGGTGAAATGCAAAGATCTGTCTGAAAGCTTGTTGGTGCATTCCTTTGGTGAAATCATAGAATCATTGGGGTTGGAAGGGACCTCAAGAGATCATTGAGTCCAACCCCCTTGCCAAAGCAGGTTCCCTACACCAGCTCGTACATGTCTTAACATTTCTAACTAAGGTGTGACATGCTGTAATATTTGAACTCCTAACATTCAGGAAATAACCTCCATCTTTTTGTCATATGAAGATATGGTTTCCATTTTGTCTCTAAAATATGGTGTAAACAATATTTTTAATGCCCCAATTTTTAAAGCTAGAATGAATACAGCTTTCAAAAGTTGCTGATTCACTGTTGACTGTTTGATCATCTGTCTGCATATTTGTAAAATTATGTTCATAGACTTTATTTCTTGGCTAACAAAGGTATCAAATAGCATTCATAGGATTTCTGACTAAAGTTTTATGTTCCTCCTATGCTAAATCATACTTCCTCTACTTTGTGTCACCACAACAATCCTGAAGATAAAGGTATCTTCAATGACAATAATCAATCCTTATTGTTTGCTCAGTTTAAGGAAGTTGTGAAGGGATATGGCATCAATAAGGCAAGAAAAAATAAATTTGAAAGGAATAGATTACGCTACCCTGAGCTTCTTGGAACTTTTGTATAAACACCACCTAGTAATGGTGAGTTTACACTTCATTTAATTTTGCAACTACACAGTGTTTCCTAAACTGAGGAGTAGGATCAGTGTAGTTTGGGGAACTTAAAAAAAAAAACAACTAAACACAATATTATAGAAAGGATTATTTTCCATTTGGCTAGATTTCATAGGCATTAGCAGAAAGCTATCCCCTTCCTTGAACTATTCAGTGGCCGATGATGTCTACTGTGCTAGGCTGTGTAGGGTCTTGTTTGCTTGTTTGTTTGTGGCTTTTTTTTTTTTTAAGAAGAAATCAGTGAAATAGTACCTCCTAGGTCAGATTGGTTTGAAAGTGATTTTTATTTGAAACTCATGAGACATCTAAATGAAGGGTAGGATTCTTTGTGCTAAGTATTCAGAATTCATAGCAGATACATTTTCCCATGCTAAATATCATTTGAACAGAAAAGAAGAAATGAAGCAAGAGAGATCTCAAAGCCTACAGGCTGTTCAGTCTCTGAAGATCAAAACTCCTTCGGAGCTATTTACAGATATAAGGACACAAAGATGAACAGTCACTATCATCCAAATATTGAGGGTAAATCATACCTGACCACAAAACTGTCCTTTCTGAAGATATAACTGCTGCCTGTGGATGAAGGTAGATTAATGGATGTTTTTAACTGCTTGCTAAGGTCTTCAGCACAGTCTCTTACAGTCTCCTTATGGTCACACTAGTGAGATATGGACTGGATTGATGGATGATAAAGTGACTAAAAAGTTGTCTGGACTATCAGCCTGAAGGTGCGAAGGCTAGTGAAATGAAGTCTAGTTAGCAGCTCCTTACTAATGGTTTTTCTCATGAACCTGTATTGGACTGTTTGTTATGTCTATTAATGTGCTGGGAAATGAGAGAAAAGTACAATTCCCAGAAGACTGCAAGAGGTAGCAATCCGAGGGAAGTAGTAAGCTGGAGGGCAGAGATCTTTTTCAAAAGAGTTTATTGATCATTAAACTGCAAGGTTTAGTCCTTAAAGTGCAAGGTGAGTCCTTATTGTTGTCTTTTGTTTCCAAACGGTGCTTAATCTTCCTATTCATAGTAATATGAATTCTAATTGCTAATTAATGAATGAGTTAATGATGAATTCTAATTTCTAACTAATAGAAATCTAATTCTAACATTCTATTTTATTACCCGATAGAGAAACAGGACCAGAATCTCCTTAGGTATGCCTTCTAGAGGGGCAAGAGGCAACAGACTCAAGATGGAACACACAGAATTCTAACAGGAGATGAGGAGTGATAATTTCAGCATGAGAATGGTCAAGGTAAGGAAAAAAAAGAACAGAGATTCTGTGATACCTATGTCCTTGCAGACACTCAAAACTCACCTGGGCTATCTCTGAGCAGCTTAATACAGTTGGACGTGCTTGAAAGAAAGGACTGAACCAAATAACATTCAGAAATTGCTTATAAGCTTTGTATATTGTGAATGGTAGAAGCACCTTTCTGTATTCTGTATACACAAGAGAGCTGTATTAGTGTGATGTCTGATAACATTGCTGCCTCTAAAGATGTAGAATGTGTTGCTTTTAGTTAATTGCTCTGATAAACTAGTTTAAAAAGAAAAAGAGTATATTTTTCTAATTCTAAATAGGAACAAGTTCTGAAGATCACAAGGGCACTTATAAACCAAAATAAAATATTTTTTCTTGCTATGTTTTCTATTAGACAGAAGAGGTGTTGATCATACTGCATTATCTAAATATCAAAGCTGAGAACCATGAGAGTATGAATTTAATTGCTGTGAGAGTATAGTACTAGTATATGTCATTTTCAAGAAGGTGAAGATTGCAGACATTCTGATATACTCAGTTCTCAAGGGCACTCCTCTCTCTCTACTTTGAAGAATTCTTGATCACTAGGCCTTTAAGAAAGCAGTTTTATCACTCTGTCTATGGACTATAAGAATTGCTTTTATCTCTGTGGAAATATTACTTCCTTCAGAAAGTAAGAATTTTCCTATTTCCTTGTAGTAAATCATTAACTTAAGGCTTGACAAAAGTACTGACAAATTGTTAATCGGATGTGATGAAAAGCATCATTTTTTGTTCTGTTGTTTGAATTTTTTTTATTTATTCTTTCATAATCTGTTTTTGTTCTATTTCACGAGTATACAAGTTAATTTTATATATATATACCCACATGAATTTTATTGCTGTATAGAGCTAACTGTTAGGACTTGATTAATAATGAGCATGGTGGTACTTAAGCACTACTGATTCCATAAGATTTGGAGAGACTCTTATGGAAAAACTCTGCACCTACAACTGAAAAATCCTGTCTGACACTTGTGATGTTTTCCAGGTCTGAGTACACTTTGGAACTTCCTACTCTGTGTAGGGAAACCTCTACCAATATAGTATAGTAGTGGATTAATAATTTGCTAAAAACTAATACAGTCACCCGTGAAAGGAGAAGGTTGAAGTACTCAGCAATATTTTTGCCTCAGCATTCACTAGCAACTGCTTTTCACACACTTCTCAAGTGGATAGCTTGAAAGATGGCAATGTTGCCGCCACTGCAAGTGAAGATCAAGTTTACAACCGTCTGAAGAACCTGAACGTGGATAAGTCTATGGGCACCAGAGTACTGAGGGAATTGACTGATGAAGCCATCAGACCACTCTCAATGATATTTGAAAAGTCATGGCCACCAGCTGAAGTCACTGGCAATTCAAAAAAAGGCAACATCATTCCCATTTTTAAGAAGGGTAGAAAGGATGACCCAGGAAACTACTGATCTGTCAGCCTCACCTCTGTGCTGAGGAAGATCATGGAACAGATCTTCCAGGAAGGTATGCCAAGACATGAGAGAGAAGGAGGTGATATGGGCCAACCATCATGACTTAATCAATGCCCACCAATGTTCAAGAAATCGACGTGCAAGGGCTTGCACCTGGGTCCTGGCAACCCCCATTATTAATAGAAGCTGGAGGATGAAAGATTTAAGCACAGCCTTGCCTTAAAAGACTTGAGCATACTGATGGATGGCAAACTAGACATTAGCCAGGAAAGTGTTCTCGCTGCCAATCCAATCATGTCTTGGGTGGCATCAAAAGAATAGTGGTCAGCAGTTTGAGGGAGGTGATTCTGCCCCTCTACTCTGCAATGATGAGACCTCACCAGGAGTACTGAGTCAAGGTGTGAAGTCTTCAGTATAGGAGAGACATGGACCTGTCAAAGCATGCCTGAAGGATGGAGCACCTCTCCTATGAGGACGTGCTGAGGGAGTGGGGGTTGTTCATCCTGGAGGAGGCTCCAGGGAGACATGGTAGTAAACTATCAGTATCTAAAGTGGGGGATGTAAGAAGGAAGAGGACAGACGCTTTTGCAGAGTCTGCTGTGGTAGGACAAGGGGAAATGGTTTCAAAGTCAAACAAGAGAGATTTAGATTGGATATAAGAAAAAAACTGGAAGAAGGCAAGTTAAACATACATTAGCTCTAAACCTAGTGCAAGACACATAGGTTTCACTTTGAGACAGTTATGTTTCTATGTTTACAACAGTGAAGTTGGTGTATACATATCTTGATCTCTTTATCTGTGTATGCTGAAGGTAAATTTAAAGGAATGAATATTTAAGTAAAATATAGAATTAATGTAATTTTTCTGTATTATGTTGTTCACACCTTTGGAGCTTATAGAAGAAAAAGGAGAGGCTGTAACCTTGATCTGTGTAAATAGGAGTAACACATTCCCTGGGAAGTGATAGATGGAGATTGGATTAAATTCCTGTGGTTCTTACCTGGTTATGAGTAAAATCAATGGAACTGCTTCTTGGAGTTTTCACATGTATTGATACATTTTGCAAGGTCAATCCCTTGAAACATAATTCTGTAGGCAAGGCTTTCAATATTATTAATATAGCAGATACTTTTGCCAACTACTAAATTAAGTACTGCACACACTCATGGATTTGTCCAGCATCTTTGCTGTAGTGCCTCTGCACTGAAATTATTCTTTGACTTACAGAGTTAGAGAAGTAGCTCTTTCCTGATGGAAGTAAAAATACATAGAGAAAGATAACAGAAATTGGAAGCAAATCAACAGCACGAGTATTTGTTTCTAATGTTTCAGTCACTTACAAATTTAGTGCTGATACTTCGACTGACCACATATCACAAAGAACTTGTCTTTTTTACTTTAGCAAACCCCAAATAAAATCTTCTACTATCCACTTTCCCAAAGATCAGTGAAATAAAAATGAAAAACTGTGAATAACAAAGTTTTCAAAAATGATGTCATTCCTTTTTTATAACAAAACTGTCAGTAAATTAACAGGAAAGCATCTGATGGGACCAGCCAACCCCAGTCCATGGTGCCTAGGCTTCTAGCCAGTAGCCCCTTAACTTTAAACCTTGAGTTAATGAAACTGATAAAATTTCACACTACTCAGTAGTTTTTTTTTCTTGACAGCTATAAATTACCAGTGTAGATCCCCAGATAAGCTCACTTATGCAAAAGGTGTTATTTCACTTTATTTTATTCTATAATTTTTAAAATTTCAAATATGGAGGAATAAATGACTCTTCAGTCTGCAAGTGTGAAAGGCACTGAGAAATTCTAATTAATATGACAAGAAGGGAAAAGTTTAATATTTTAAAATATCAGTAACAGTTAAAAGAAAAGTCAACAGATGTTTCATCAAAATAAAATAAGTATCTCTACATCTTAGGTTTGGCTTCTATTTATAGATGGAACATAAAGGCACATGGCCATGTTCAGCATAACAGCAAAGCTACAGGACTTTGAGAGCTGGTAGGGTATGTAGTCTTGCAGTCTAAAGTACATACCTTAGGCACTGAGATGTTTAAAACATATGCGTTTTTATTTTTTTTATTTTGTGGCAAAATATTTAATTTACTAGAGATGAAAACAATGTGTGTTGAGGTTCTAAGCCTGAAATGGTAAATGCTGTCCACCTTCATGGTCCTAATTTTTGGTAAGTTACAAGGGACAGGATTGAGATTCATGTTTTGTGCTTATTTGGAGAAAAAGTTTAGCAGGAATACAGGGTAAACAACTGTTCATAGGTAAGATATTTACACTTTTATAATCTAAATGAAATTTTTTACTTTGCTATAGTTTTGGCATGACTTTGAGCAAATTGTTTAGGTCTACATCAAGAACTGAGCTCTAGGTATGTTGTTGCAATGTATAGCCTACAAGAATCTTGACATGTGGTGGAATCCATACAACTGTTCCCGATACACCACAGAGAGACAGATGCTTAAAAATTTGATCCAGAAATCTAGGTTACTGCAGAAGGAGCTCTCTTGATATTTGGCCAATAACAGATATAAATTAGATGTGTTATCTCAGGTGAACATGTGAGTAGCACAAATAAGAATGTTAAATATTTTTCTTTTTTGCCATTTTCTTTCAAGGTTTTGTTAGGGTAAAATTATTCAGTTGGCACATTCTAAATTACTCTTCATAAATTACATATGGGAAGAGAAACACTCCGCTCATTCAGACAGTGTGAAGTTCAGCAACATTGGTGCTTAATATTATATAAAACCTAGTGGTATAAATCTTCATACTAAGTGTGATCAGAATTGAGGAAAACTGTGTACCCTCCCAGTAGATGATGTACAAAAGCAAGGTTTTTAAAGTAGAAAAATCTCAGATTTATATGTTGGCTAGATTCAGTCTGAAATTTGTCTGTGAGAAAGCATTTGGGAAAAACTAAATGGCTAAGTGAAATATCTGAGTTCCCTCCCCAATTACCTGTCAGTATATGCACTGACTCCAGGTATTGTAGCCTTCTACTGACTCACCTTTTCTCCAGTAGCTGACAAGTCTCCAAAAGACATAGAAAACAAGTTGAAACAATTTTCTCACATTCTGACAACACAGATACTCATATATTTATGACAGGAGACTAAATAACAAAATTGCCACAACTCAAATTATTGTACACACTAGAAAGAGCTTTATTGTCAAGAAAATCATGTTCAGAAGATATTTACAATCTTTCCACATAGTATATGAAATAATTTTTTTTCCTTTTTATCCTTTTTTTCTTTTTTTCCTTTTTTTTCATTTTCCTTTTTTTCCTTTTTTTCCCTTTTTCCCCCTTTGTTTCCTTTTTCCCTTTATTTTCTTTTTTTTTTCTTTTTTTTTTCTAGAGAGTGATAGTTTTCATGTTTAATGAATAACAGAAAAAATCTGCATGAGTTTAAAGTCTAAGTTAGCTATAATAAAATGAAATATCTGATTAACATATTGGTCCATTGTAATATTATTCATGCATAATCAAAAATTTCTCTTTTTTCAGTAGTCCGGTATAGGCTGGGTATGGATATCACACTTTCAAATTTTCAGAAGTCAATTCTTTTCAGCTAAAGCTAGGGATGTAAATACACTGAAAGGTCACCATAATCTTTGAGAATTAGCTTATTTATTACATACACTTTCACTGTGAGATAGATATCCATGACTGAAAAATAGGCCCTATATGTTTAACTAAATGCATATTTAAGTTTTCTTAAGAGGTTAACAACTATGTTCACTTAGAAATAATCCAAGTTTTTTTTCTGTTAATCTGTTATTTTTTTCTACAACTCTTTTTTTTTTCTTTTTAATTTCTATTATTTATTTATATTTTCATAATTTTCAAAATTCTACACTTCCCAACTTTGATTCCCAACTAAATATTACAAAGTAGATGCAGTAGTAGGAAAGAGTCAAAATAGAATAGTCTGAGGTCAGGCTTCAGAAAGATGAGCAGTGTGGATAAAAGCAAAGGTCGAAGTTAATTAAATATATGTTAAAACAATTATCTTAGAAGTTATTAGTAGCCTGAAATTTTTTTTCAACATTTTTTCCTCATAGTTAATTAAATGTTACTATTTAATTAAAAATATCAGAAAAAAAAATATGATGTGGGTGTTATGCTTTCTCATTCAGGATCCCCGATAACTAGGGATAAAAAATTTCAAGGTCTTTGACCTAGGAGTTTATTACTACAAACACCTTGGCTTTAGTTTTCAACCAATGACAGGATTATTAACTATGAAAGAATGCTTTAATTATAGTCTTAATGTTACTCTCTCTATCATGAAAAGATTGTTCATTTTTTCTCTCTCCCATAAGTTATAGAAAATTGTCCATCACCTTCCTTTTCATATCTCCTCAGAGACCAAACACAAAAGTAAGTTAGTTGTTTAAATTCCTAGATATTTCATAGCATTAATATATCTAGTAATCTCACCTACAATTTGAGTTCATGTGGCCTGATCACTAAATGCAATATTACAAGGTTCAGAAACCAACAAGCTATCTTCCAATATTTTGCTAGTGAGTTGCATTTCTTAATTGGAATGTATTAAAAATTACAGAAAACAAGAAACCTAACAAATTTGGTAATTATTCTGTAAATGAGCATCTCATTCTTCTGTCCTGTTCCAACTGCCTCCTTGCTTCTATACTGTTGATGAAAAAGCAGTATTGCTAACTGAATATCTTACTTCAGATCTTACTTCAGATCATGCTATACTTAAACCACTGCTTCAAGAGACACAAAGTGCATTTTTTAATGCACTTGGTCACTTTACATAAACGCTGTTGTTTCACAATGAAATGCACAGTGTTGTGGAAATGAAGTCTAATCATAAATAATAATAATAATAAAAAAGACAACTGAATAGTAACTTTTCTGGCAGGCTTTATAATCTGTTAAACATTTAGTTATCTGCTGTTCTCCTGAAGTCTTTAAGCCAGCAGGAAAAAAAAAAAAAACTTACAAACATATTACCATATTTTCTTCTTTGCTTAAACTAGAACAGATTGTGTACTTATGCCTTTTTTGAATAAAGTATCAATAATTCAGCAGAGTGTAAATGACTTACTAGTGATTAAAGGATTAGTTTATTACTATTACCACTGAACTGTGATGACTTAAAAAAAAAACAAAAAAACACATTTATTCTTAAAATTAATCTTGTGGTTTCAAAGAAAATGTCGAAAATATCAATTTTGAAGATTCAAAACTTAAAAACCAAATAAATGAACCAATATTTGTTTTCATTTGACTCCAATTCACTAATCTCTTTTTGAATGTCCACTAAGAATGTTTGAATACAAGCAGAAATAAATATACACTCTTTGAAAGTTCTTAAAAATGCTGTATTTTCTTTTTCCAATTAGAGGACAAGGCATAATTAGATCAGGTTTTTGTCTGGGCGTCAGCTGTTGGATTATTAAAAAATGAAAATAAATTGTGGGTAATGCTTCATAAAAATCAAGTACATATTTTGCAGTTCCTTTTGAGAAGCTATTCAGGATTATTTCTTTATGGAACCAAGCAATTCCATATAAAAATGTTTTCTTCTGATTCACTATTATTATTATTATTATTTTTTGAAGCTTCTTAAGCATGAGCTACCTAAATATTTCAAAAAGTCTAGCTGAACATCTATAGAAAATGATTTAGGTGGAAATATGACTTCAGTATTACACTGAGCCTCCTTGTTGCCCTTCCATGCTTAGCAGTATGAAAATATGAAAATATGACCAGTGCATCTCAGTTCCAAAGTCTTTGGATCTGTACTATAAACTAAAATAAAGCAAAGCTTTTGGTCAAGTATAGTTGAAAATTAAAAATCACAGTAGAACCACATATCCATATGGGTCATGAAAACCCTGATATTCACAAACATTCCTACTAATTTAAATTGATAATACACTGCATCTACTCTTTCCTTTTGACAAACCATTTAATGTCTGTCACTGAATAATTAGAGTAGTAAATGCAAATATTTATGTTGTAAATATATGCAGGTCCATATTGTTCCCACTTTGATCACGAAAAAGGTGCAGCTGGCATAGTGCCATTTTGATGAAGTGTTGCCAGCTTACTCATGCAAATACATGTATCTGTTCAGTGGGAATTAATTTTCCTACTTTTTTCCTTTTCTTAGAAAAATTACTTTTTAGTGGTTAATTCTAAAGCAGTTTTACAGAGACCTGGAGACGGGGCAAAAAAAAAAAATGCAATGTGAAAAGCCAGACTCTTTTGTTCTACAATAAACACTTAAACAGAATGTGTTCTTTAAATCCTTTTGCACAACAGAATGCAGAAGACATCGGGACAGGGGCAAATATATAAAAACATGGTAGAAAAATTGACAGTCTTTTCTCTGATCTTGCTTTCTTTCTGTATTTCATATCTATACATAGTGATCATTCTGTCATTCTTCCAGTGCATGAGCAGTGAGGTCATACCATATAACCTTTGTACTATCATTCTAATTTACCTTAGATTTAATAATGTAGTCTTAAAGCGATGAACATTTAAAGACCATAACATTGTACATTTAGATTATTTTCCTTCCTTAGTATGCTTTAAATAGCGAAGACTCAGGTCTTGGTATAGCATGACTAAAAGTCTTGTGAGGAGGAAATCCTCATTGACATTTGCATAGTATGGTTTTGTCAGCATGTTTGAAGTGCATGAAGAATGTATTATGGCAGAAAAACATCTTGCATATAATGAGTGAGATTTTGAAGAAAAGAAATGCGTACTTAAACTCTTTTTAGTATCTTTTTTCTTCAGTTGTCTAATACATAGACTGTGAGAAATATCTTTATTTTTGCAACAACTAGAGTATTTTTTTAAATTTCACAATAACCCGTATGTTACCATATGTAACTACAGTTTCTTTTCTAACTTACTAACTCTAATCAAAACTTCTCTTAAGTGCACATTTCATCACTATTTAGCATTTGTTCATGTCCTTCTGATGCAGAGGAATTGTGTGATTTTTTTTTACATGCTTTATTCGTATCAGTTTTGTAACTACTAAAAGCAGAATGCGTTTGTATTAAACACTCAAGCTTCAGAATACGTAAAATTGTAAATAGCAATGCTTGAATGTCAAATTTTCAACTGAAGACATTTGCAAAATGCCAGTAAATAGGGTACTACATGCTGCAAAAAGACTCAGAATTAGGACCTTATTTTTATATATATTAGTAAAAGATAAATGCAATCTGCTGTAGGCACCTAAAGCTTCAGTTTGGGAGAAAGGAGGGCAAAGGGAATAAGGCTCTATTAAAATAAATAAATTTAAAAACTCAGGTACTTTTCCTTGGTTATTTTCTTCCATCTTTGCCACTGGCAATAATGGTTAACAATGCAGAACCCCCACCAGCTGGTGTTTCACAAAGAAAAAGCCCTTGGGAAAATGACTCTCCTATTGACAGAGACAGCCTGAAAGCTCTTCTTCAGAAGCCAGTTCTATTTACAGAAGCACATAAAGGCAAGCCACAATGCAATTAGCCATATCAGGATCATACCACTGAGTGTGAGAGTTCTTTACAAAGGTTTCCCCATACACTGTCATGATGGTGCTTTATGCTTTTAATTAGAAGACTCTGTTATTGACTTTAAGGCATTAATTCTCTAGGGTCTAGTGGCAATGAAGTTATGATGTGATTTTCTGGTAAGGCACATTTTGCTATGTTTATAAAAAACAAGATTTTAAGATTAGATTAAAAAGCTTAATCTATTTTTTCCCAAAAAAAAAAGAAGACAAGAGAGGTGCTTCAGTAGCCTATTCAATAATATACAGGCCCCTGAAGGAAAAAAAAAAAAGCAATTATATATATTAAAAGAGATATTAAGTATCAAGTGTATTTTAAATAAAATTAGAAGAAATCAGTAGGCAAAAATGAGAAACATATATAGTGGAGGTTTTGAAAAAAAATCATATCACAATTAGTTTATTTTTCTTTGCACAGAATAGTATGACTGCTTTGAGTTAAATTCTTTAACATACTTCTGTGTCCTCTGACTCCTTTTACTGGGACCATTTTTCTTTACTAAGTGTTTAATTGTTTACGTATGCTTAATTATTCATGTTACATAGTTGAGAAACTGAGTCACATGTTCTTTCCGTATGCTGCTTAACTCACAAGTTTAGAATAGAGGATAATAGATATCAGACAGAAATAATGAATGTCAAACCACTTAGTTCTGCTACGAGTTTTTGGATGTTAATTACTTTCTCCTAAATTAAGAAAACTTTGTCTATTGTCTGTATATTTTCATGAATATTCTGTGGTATTATTCTATAAAAAGTGCTCTATAAAATGGAAAGAATTTTTAGCAAAAGGGAAATATGGATCAAGTTAATTCAATAAGTGATCAGCAATACACCACAGAAATACCTCACTCAGTTGAGGGATTACACCTGGTTGCTCTCTTCAATCACAGTGTATGGTAAGGATCGTTTTACCTTCTGCTCACATTTCTTTCACTGAAGTCCTATTTCGTTTTGCTGTGGTGGGTTATGAAAGAATTTAGAGCTCACAGAGCAAATGGCATGCCTTATGGTGGAACAGAACATATAATTGAGCTGTGGAAATCTTTGTTTTGAGAAGTTGCAGATGGCAAAAGTTTTCATGGATCCAGAGGATGATTAGATAAATACAAAAGAGAGAAAATTTACTAGGGCTTCTAAACTCACACCAACTCTGTCTCTCAATGTATAAGATTGCTTAGGATCACGAAATCACAAAATAATTTTGTTTGGGGAAGACCTTTGGGATTATCAAATTCAGTCATGGTAGAATCATAGAATCATAGAATGTCTTTGGAAGGGACCCCAAAGATCATCAAGTTCCAATCCCCCTACCCCCTACACAACCTCTGTCTAATACTAGTCCGGGTTCCCCAGTGCACCATCCAACCTGGTCTTGAAAACTTGCAGGGATGGAGCATCCACAGAGTCTCTGGGCAGCCTGTTCTAGTACCTCACTGCTTTCTCTATAAAGAACTTCCCCCTGACATCCATCTAAGATCACATGTCCATTGCTAAACCATATTCCTAAGCATCTCATCCATATATTTCTTAAATATCTCCAAGGACAGCGATTCCACCATCTCCCCAGATGGCCCATTCTGATGTTTGACACCATGAAGAAATTGTTCCTGATTTCCAGTCTAAATTTCCATTGGTATAACTTGAAGCCATTGTTTCACATCCTACCTCTTATATCTAAGATAAGAGAAGGACACCCTCCTCACTGCAACCTGATCATCTTCATGGCCCTGCTCTGGACCTGCTCCAACAGCTCCAAATCAGTTCATTCAACCACTCCACATAAAGGACTGTTCTGGTTCCTTCACCAGCTTCATTGCTTTTTTCTGCACACACTGGGACGATCTAGTATCCTTCTTGTAGTGAGGGGTACTAAGATGAACACAGTACTTGAGGCATGGTCTAACCAGAGCTGAATATAATCATCTACCCGCTCCTGCTGGTCACCCTATATATGATACAAGCCAAGGTACCACTGACTTTCTTGGCCACCTGGTAACACTGTTCATATTCAACTGACTGTTGACCAGCAGCCCTAGGCCCATTTTTGATGGGCAATTTTCCATCTACTCTTCCCCAAGCCTATACTACCACATGTGGTAGTATAGGCCCATTACAATGCCCAGCATTTAACCCTTTTGAACACTATATGACTGAACATCTCCCATTGATCCACCCTATCCAGATACTTCAGTGGAGCCTTCTGTCCTGAAACATCTCAACAGTCCCACCTACTTGGTATCTGCAGATTTACTGATGGTGCATTAAATCCCCTCACCAATAATACTGAAGTAGATACTAAACAAAATCAATCCCTGTACCAAGTCCTGGGGAACACCACTTGTGACTGGCTGCCAATCAGATTTAACTCCATTCACAATAACCTTTTTGGCTTGGCAATTATTTACCCAGAGAACAGTACTACATCCATCCAAGTTAAGAGCAGCCTGTTTCTCCAGGAGAAGCCTGTATGAAACAGTGCTGAATTCCTTACTGAAGTTCAAGCAAAAAACATCTGTAGCCTTTCCCTTGTCCATTTAAGTGAGTCATTTTGTCATAGGAGGCAATCGGGATAATCAGGCAGGAACTGCCTTTTATAAACCCATGCTGATCTGGGTCTGATCACCTGCTTGTCCTATACCTGCAATGAAATAATATTCAAGATATCTGCCTCATGACCTTCCCTGGCACTGAGATCAGACTGACAGGCCTGTAATTCCCCAGATCCTCATTCATGCCCTTCTCATATATGGACATCATATTCACCAGTTACCATTTAACTGGGACCTCCCTGGTTAACTAGGACTGCTGGTAAAGCATTGAAAATGATTTGGTAAGCACTTCTGTCAACTCCTTCAGCACCCTTGGGTGGATCTCATCCAACCTCGTAGATTTGTAGGTATTCAAGTGGTTTAGTACTTTGCTAACTATCTTTTATGCAGGAATTTCTGTGGTATTTTCAGCTAGATACTTCTGAAGCGGGCTAAATACCCATTTGATCTGTTATAGTATAATTACTCTTCTCAATGCTGTTCTTAATTTGACAGATGAAAGAGAGAAGTGAACATGGGAATAATAAAGAGAAAAGTGAAGACAGAAGCATGCAAAGGTAGGGTGTGGAACAGTATAATATTTTGGTTCTAATTAATGGCAGTCATTTCAGCTCTGAAATTCCTGTCATTGTATGTAATGCCTTTGTAAATATTTTTTGCTGCTATTGCAATAAAAATGATGGAATACAATAAGATATCCCAGTCTCTAATCTGACCCATACTTTAAACTACATAATATTTTCATTTGATACAATAAAATATGTTATTTGATTTCCTGGAAGGAGCAATATATTTCCCAAGACACAACAATTTTTCTATTTGAGGAATCATTTTTTAATGTAAACATCTAAAAATAAAACTTTAAAAAGCAAAAAAAGTTGCTTAGCAACTTTTCAATTTCAATAATATAGCAAAGTATGTTTTGTTACATAGTAGTTTACTTAAAAATATGATTAGCTGATTGCCCTATGTAAATATATTTGCATTATAGCTGAAGCACCTTCCAAATCTTGTGTTTGGAGCAAAATTTATTGGCAGGATGTTCAGTGCAGTCAACTTAATTTGTTGAAATGTAATCAGACTGGGTACTATTTAACTACCTTTTAAAGTAAAATCCATCATAACTTTTATTTTCTCCATAATAAAAAATGTTATAGAATCAGAATCATAGAATCATAAAATAACCTGTGTTAGAGCAGACTTTAAAGATCATCTGTTTCTGACCTCCTTGCCATGAACAGGTTACTACAGTAAGTTTACATCCTGATTAATAAGCAGAGCAAATCGTGTTATAAGGCACTTTTTGCAAAAATATTCCATTCAATGGACTGGAGATCATAACATAAATTCTACACATTGAGCTAAGCAGAAATGTCCTAAATTTTTCTTGCTATTAATCCTGTATGTAGACTTCAGAGTTAAACAAAGAATATATTGCAATATGCTTATATTGCAATGCCCTTTATGTAATGGATTTCTGAGGTGAGAATACGAGAAAAGAGTTTTTATAAAATTCCCAAATCTGTGAGATATAAAATGTAATTTTAAACAACAAAAATACACTCCCCTGTAATAAAATATTTGTGATATACTTGTTGAGCTTCTAGATTACAAAAGGATTAACTGATATTATGGACTGCTCAATATTCTTTAACAAAAATGGAAAAGTTCTCTTTTTCTTCAGTTGTGACTTTCATCTACTCTGGGTTAGCATTGCAGGTCGTAATCACTTTAATGTGGCCTATGTGAAACATAATTTTAATCAAGCTTTTCATAGGGTATGCTAAATGATGAAAGAAAAATATATATGTCCAAATCAGGTTTTCAGTGCAAACTAAAAGATCACAGATCTCTGTAAAAGAGTAGCTGCAGAAAATTAGTTATCTCATCTTTTCCAGATACTTCTAGGACTTCTAGAGATTTCCCACTCAGCTATATCTTATTTTGACCATCTCTGCGAATAGCCAGAGAATACTGTAAACAATTTCTTTTTGAAAGCATTAATCATAAAAAAATTTCAAACCACTTTATTTCTTAGTATGAAAGAAGCACGTTTTTTGTTTCCACGTCATATTTGTCATTGCTTTTAGTCACAGACTGGGGCTTTGGCAGGGCCAGTGTCATTTGCTTTGAACTGATTTTACTGTAAGTATTTTCAGCCACATGAAACTTCAGTCAGATATTACATAGCAATGACACTACAATGTGGTTTCATTTATGGGTGACCACAGTATAGTAATAGCTGCTGATCTGATCGCAAAGCAAGAAGTTAGTAAAGACCAGATGTCACAGAGTCACAGATTTGTAGGGGTTGGAAGGGACCTCTAGAGATCATCCTTTTATTCTTCTGTGTTAAGTTCTTCAGGACAGTTAATGAGTGGTCCTATGTAGCAGTTCAGCATTCCCAACCAATAATGAAGCATTCAAGGCAAGGCTGGATGTGGCTTTGGGCAGCCTGGTTTAGTGGTTGGCAACTCTGCCCATGGCAAGGGGGTTTAAAGTACATGATCTTTGAGGTCCCTTTCACCCCAGGCCATTCTATGATTCTATGATAAGGCTGCTTATGCAACACAAATGCATCATCAGTTACATTCTGATTTGTTTTTATACATGTCAAAAGCTGTCAGACATCCCCTTTGGGCTTCAGATGTATTTTTAGTAAGTTCTAATCTTGGCTACTGTCAAATGATTCTTGTTTAGAGAGTAGCTGTAGAAGAAAGCAGGGTAATAGAAAAGATTCTGTAAATGCTTGCACAATATGCATCATTTACCTTGTATGTTCTGAGGCATACTTCTCTAATACTATGTGTGCAGTAGTGCATCTATGTAAAGACCTCTCTCTTTCAAAGAAGCCCTTACTCTGACTCTTAAGATGTGCATGCATTTTTTGTTTTTGCTTTGTGAAGTTCAGAAAGTTGTTTCTTTATACTATACATAGCCTATTTCTATTTGACAATTAAATACTCTTTTCCAAAGATCTTACTATCTCAATGTACCTTATAAAAATCCTCTCTTGCAGTATTCATAACATTCCATCTGTCATTTTCTGAGAATGACTTGTTGGGATGCTGCTCAGCTAAGCTGTATAACTTTGTTTACTTTGACACTAGCAGAACAGTTAGCCAATAGCTTTTTTGAAAGCTTCAGTATACTAAAATCCATTAAACAGCAAATTACATCAGTGTCCAAATAACTAGTTCCTATTATTCTTGTAGAGATACATTTTTAAATATATCAACTAGGGAAATTAATTCAATAAGAAAAATTCTGGAAATGATGGTTCCATTTACTGTGGAAAGAATTCTGTCAAATTTGTTCCAAGCTCCTCTAGCCAGACACCACCAGTAATAAGAAATGCAGGGGGCAACTGCCTGTATAACCTTTTGACAGTTCATCATCTAGATCCACTGTAATAAGCTCATCAGTAATTGCAGCATAGGCAGAAATGCTAAGATTCTGCTATGTTTCGTCTTGCAGAACTGCTGATTCAACCTGCTTTGGCAGGAGGTTTGGACTCGATGATCTCTTGAGGTCCCTTCCAACCCCTATGATTCTATGATTGATTCAAAAGGAGATACTATTAACTACCTCCTTATAAACAAGAGGAAGACTGATCTGATAGTGATAGAACAGGGGGAAATGGATTTAAACTAAAAGGTGAGATTTAAGTCAGATCAGGAAGAAATCCTTTACTCAGAGGGTGGTAAAGTACTGGCACAGGCTGCCCAGGGAAGCTGTGGGTTCTCCATCCCTGGGGATGTTCTAGGTCAGGTTGATTGAGGCCCTGGGCAGCCTGATCTTGTGGGTGGCAGCCCTACCTGTGGCAGACAGATTCGGGCTCAATCTTTAAATTCCCTTCCAATCTAAACTATTCTGATTCTGTGATTTTATAGTCTTCATCAATGACATCAACAGTGGGATTGAGTGCACCCTTTAAACCCAAGCCTTTCTATGATTTTATGATGATTCTATGACCTCATCCTTTACACAGTGGTATCGTTTTCTTGAACAGAACCTTGCACAGTCCTAGTATCATTACCAAGTAATATAACTTTAACTGGAGACTAAAGATCTGAACTTACTTTTTATGTCTGGATTTTCTTCTATCAGAACAAAAATTTATATTAAACTGACTATATGAAATAAAATATATCAGTAATACAAGGAAGGGTTATAATTCCTCCTCCATGGAGAAAGGAATTCTTCTTTTGTTTTTCTGTTATTTCTTTTCTAGTCAATTATTTAAGTGAAATATTAACCATTTGCATAGTGATTTCATAACTGAAGGCTATGAAGGACTATTTTAATTATCTAACCTCCAGGTACATTTTACTGCAGTCTTGTTTTAAACCTTCCTCTTGTTGGAAAACTATGATGCACATTTACCACCACAGTCTAATTGCAGAGATGGAACAACTTGCTACAAATGAATCATCTTACTCTTCTAATTCTGCTCAGCACAAGCACTTGTCATACAGTACTTTATCTTATGATGTGTACTGTGGTCAGACGTTGTCAAGTAGAAAACTCCATGCTTTATATCACGGTTTCAAACACACTGCAACTACAGCTGCCTGCAAAACTGAGATCTTCCTTTTCTCAGATTGATGGAAAGTGTGGTAAGCAGGAGAATGTGGTAAGAGGAAAGTACCTAACATACATATCTGTGTGGTTCACCTCAACTCAGCATAATAAATAATAAAAGTAATGTCCTAAATCAAGTCATTTCTTGAGGAGAGGTGTAAAGCAATTCAGCACATTGGAGTGGCTGAATGGAGGAGTATATAAAAATAATCAAGAAGCATACCAAAATTTCTAAAAAGATTTCTTGGAAACCTTTTGCACAGATGGGCATCAGTATCCTCATACGTATGTCAGTTTGATTTTTCTCCATTCCAAGAGAGTAATAAAGTAGAAAATCTTTAGAAAAAGTTCCAGAGGATTTCTGATGTATCGTAATGACAAAGCTCATTTTGCAGTAATGTTGCTCCTTGCTGTTGTATCAACAATTACACAATGGGAAAAGATGTTTTTAATATTAGAAAAAAAAATCATCTTCCTGATAATCTTGCTTTGTTTCTGCTTAGGAAAGCTCCATATTCTGAATTTATTATTGCTCCTATTTCTTCCTTTGACTTTATACCATTAAGCTTCTAAATATTAGGGAACTGCTCTAAAAACTGACAGTATTCTCTGGAAATGTGTTTTGCATATTTGAACTCTGAAATTACAGCTAATTTCTCTTGAGACAATTCTTTACAAAAGTTATTATCAACCAGAGCTTCAATTATAAATAAATAATGGAGACATTTTTAGATGAAAATTGCTACTGTTCTGGCTGCAGAATCAAGAATCAAATGAGTTCATGGCATTGACCAGTGTTTTCCATCCATGTAACAAAAACAAGAGATTGCTTGTCAACTACATTAGTAGATTGAGGGATTTTGTCGCAGCAATTGATTTGGTTGGGCACTGGGGAGGTACAAAAATGTTTTAAATAGATTAAAAAAGCAAAGAAAGAGGGAAGACTGGAAAAGAGCAATAACATAAAGGAGGACAGAGAGTTCAAGGAGAACAAAAGCAGAGTAGAAGCAAAGAATTTTTTTTTTTAATTACTTTTGGCAATAGAGTTGATCTCATGTTATGAAATGCAGTTTCTTTGAAAAACACTGATACATTAGCCCCATGTATGTATTTATTTATTTATTTAGTCTGAAGCATGACAGATTTGATTAGCTTTTGTCAAATCTAAGGTCTGATGGGCTTCCCTGAGGCTGCAGACTTTGAGAACTCCAGGTTCCTTGGTTGCTGCCCAAGAACCAGGTGCCTGAGGAATCCCAAAAGCTGGTTAGGAAAATTAATAATCTTGTCCATTTGGTTGCTCATTTACAGCTAAGCTAATATAAAGGACAGTTTCCAAGAGCAGATACAGTTGCTGTTTAGCTCCTTTTTGTTGTTGTTGTTTTAAATTCCCCATGATTTTCTCATGTTTTGTTTTTCTAGTATTATGAACTAGTTCAAACCCAAATACAAAATCTTGACATTTCCTGGAAATTAGAAGCTCTGCTTTGTAACTCCAACTAGTTCTTCAACATCTTTGATGCATGTTATGACTCTTTATAAAGGAAAAATTCATATTCTATGGCTATTTTTTTCCTGTTTCTCAACACACAAGCTAGAGAATGAGTCAGTGAATTTTATGAATAGAAAAGACTTTCCTTGGAGCATTTGCTATAGCAAACCATGATCTTTCTGTTACCATGCTATCATTTTAATTCTGAAATATTTTACTCCTAGATCTGCAAAACCCTAAGGATGATTCATTTTCATAGAATCATGGAATCATTTGAGCTGGAAGAGACATTTAATGGTCTCTTAATCAAACCCTCCTTCAATGAATAGGGTCACCTACAGCTAGATCAAGTTGCTCAAAGCCTAATCCAGCCAGAGCTTGAATATCTCCATGGATACCCCCTGCGAGCAACCTTTTTCAGAGCCTCACCATCTCTTTCATAAAACACTTTTTCCTTATATCTAGCTTAAATCTCCCCTCTTTTAGTTGGAAACCCCTTCCCCTTGTCCTATCTCAACAGACCCTACTAACAAGTCTGTCCTCTTCCTTCTTACAGCCCCTCTTGCCATTCATTAGTACTCCCAAGTCCTTTTTGGCAGAACTGTGCTCAATCCTTTCATCCCCCCAAATGTACTGATAGTAGGGTTTGCTTCAACCGAGATGCAAGACCTTCCACTTGGCTTTGTTGAACCTCATGAGGTTCTGTTAGGCTTAGTGATCTAACCTGTCTATGTCTCTCTGGATGGCATCCCATCCACTGGACATGTCAACATCCTCACACATCTGCGAACTTGCTGAAAGGTGCACTCAATACCACTGTTGATGTCATTGATGAAGATATTTTAGAACCATAGAATCATAGAGTTAGGTTGGAAGGTTAAAGGTCATCAAGCCCCAGCCTCCCTGACATGGGTAGGGTTGCCTAGATCAGGCTGCACAGGGTCCCAGTTAATCTGACTTTGAACGCTTCTAGGGATGAGACAACCACAGTTTTTTTGACAGCCTGTTCCAGTGCCTCACCACTCTGAGAAAAAAAATATTATCCTAATATCTAATCTGTCTCCCCTATTTATGCCCATTTAAAATGTTCATGTCCTTCATATTGATAAGGTCTCTTTACATACTGGGAGGTTGCAATGAAATCACCCCAGAACCTTCTTTTCTCAAGACTAAACAAGCCCGGATCGCTCAACCCTTCTTCACAGGAGAGGTGTTCCAGCCCTCTGATTTTATTGACTCTCCCCTAGACCCAGTCCAACAACGCCACATTTTCTTGTGTTGTGGTCCCAGACCTGGATACAAAACTCCATATGGGGCTCCATGAAAGTGGAGTAGAGGCGGACAGTCACCTCCCTCTCCTTGCTGCTCACCTCTTTTTTGATGCAGCACAGGATACAGTTGGCCTTCTGGTCTGCAAGCATACACAGTTGGCTCACAATAAGCTTTTGTCTACCTGAAGCCCCCACGCCCACCTCTGCAAGTCTGCTCTCAATTTCTTCCCCAAGTCTGTATCTGTATCTAGGTTTGTTCCTTCCAAGTGCAACATCTTGCATTTGACCTTGTTGAACTACATTAGGTCCTTCTGAGCCCAGCCCACTTTTCAACCCTGTTCAGATCACTTTCAATGGTGGTCCTTCCTTCTATGGTATCAACTGTACAACTCAGCTCAATGTCGTCTGCAAACACGCTGAGGATGCAACTCAATTCCACTATCTAGGACACTGATGAAGTCATTGAAGAGCATGAACCCCAACACTTTCTCCCTGGGGGATGACACCCTTCACTGGCCTCTACCTGGACATGTAGCCATTGACCAAAAACGATTTATTCTCCACTGAATACTTCAAATTCATGTCTCCTCAAAAATGGGAGTGAAGATTCTCTTTTTCCAATTACTGGGGACTTTGCCTGGCAGCCATAATTTTCTGAGTATGATATTCAGTGCCTTGGCAGCCACATCAGCCAGTTCCTTCAGGACCCTGGGATTCACAACATCAGGCCCCATTGATTTATACATATTCAGCCTCATCATTCTTAAACTTACTCTTTGCTTACAGTGGGAAGGATTTCGCACCCCTGACCTCTGCCTAGATTTTCAGGGACACAAGAGATGTGGGAAGCCTGACTACCAATGAAGACTGAAGCAAAGAACATGTTGAGTACTTCAGCCTTCTCCATGCCTGTGNGTTGCTCAAAGCCTAATCCAGCCAGAGCTTGAATATCTCCATGGATACCCCCTGCGAGCAACCTTTTTCAGAGCCTCACCATCTCTTTCATAAAACACTTTTTCCTTATATCTAGCTTAAATCTCCCCTCTTTTAGTTGGAAACCCCTTCCCCTTGTCCTATCTCAACAGACCCTACTAACAAGTCTGTCCTCTTCCTTCTTACAGCCCCTCTTGCCATTCATTAGTACTCCCAAGTCCTTTTTGGCAGAACTGTGCTCAATCCTTTCATCCCCCCAAATGTACTGATAGTAGGGTTTGCTTCAACCGAGATGCAAGACCTTCCACTTGGCTTTGTTGAACCTCATGAGGTTCTGTTAGGCTTAGTGATCTAACCTGTCTATGTCTCTCTGGATGGCATCCCATCCACTGGACATGTCAACATCCTCACACATCTGCGAACTTGCTGAAAGGTGCACTCAATACCACTGTTGATGTCATTGATGAAGATATTTTAGAACCATAGAATCATAGAGTTAGGTTGGAAGGTTAAAGGTCATCAAGCCCCAGCCTCCCTGACATGGGTAGGGTTGCCTAGATCAGGCTGCACAGGGTCCCAGTTAATCTGACTTTGAACGCTTCTAGGGATGAGACAACCACAGTTTTTTTGACAGCCTGTTCCAGTGCCTCACCACTCTGAGAAAAAAAATATTATCCTAATATCTAATCTGTCTCCCCTATTTATGCCCATTTAAAATGTTCATGTCCTTCATATTGATAAGGTCTCTTTACATACTGGGAGGTTGCAATGAAATCACCCCAGAACCTTCTTTTCTCAAGACTAAACAAGCCCGGATCGCTCAACCCTTCTTCACAGGAGAGGTGTTCCAGCCCTCTGATTTTATTGACTCTCCCCTAGACCCAGTCCAACAACGCCACATTTTCTTGTGTTGTGCTCCCAGACCTGGATACAAAACTCCATATGGGGCTCCATGAAAGTGGAGTAGAGGCGGACAGTCACCTCCCTCTCCTTGCTGCTCACCTCTTTTTTGATGCAGCACAGGATACAGTTGGCCTTCTGGTCTGCAAGCATACACAGTTGGCTCACAATAAGCTTTTGTCTACCTGAAGCCCCCACGCCCACCTCTGCAAGTCTGCTCTCAATTTCTTCCCCAAGTCTGTATCTGTATCTAGGTTTGTTCCTTCCAAGTGCAACATCTTGCATTTGACCTTGTTGAACTACATTAGGTCCTTCTGAGCCCAGCCCACTTTTCAACCCTGTTCAGATCACTTTCAATGGTGGTCCTTCCTTCTATGGTATCAACTGTACAACTCAGCTCAATGTCGTCTGCAAACACGCTGAGGATGCAACTCAATTCCACTATCTAGGACACTGATGAAGTCATTGAAGAGCATGAACCCCAACACTTTCTCCCTGGGGGATGACACCCTTCACTGGCCTCTACCTGGACATGTAGCCATTGACCAAAAACGATTTATTCTCCACTGAATACTTCAAATTCATGTCTCCTCAAAAATGGGAGTGAAGATTCTCTTTTTCCAATTACTGGGGACTTTGCCTGGCAGCCATAATTTTCTGAGTATGATATTCAGTGCCTTGGCAGCCACATCAGCCAGTTCCTTCAGGACCCTGGGATTCACAACATCAGGCCCCATTGATTTATACATATTCAGCCTCATCATTCTTAAACTTACTCTTTGCTTACAGTGGGAAGGATTTCGCACCCCTGACCTCTGCCTAGATTTTCAGGGACACAAGAGATGTGGGAAGCCTGACTACCAATGAAGACTGAAGCAAAGAACATGTTGAGTACTTCAGCCTTCTCCATGCCTGTGGAAGCCAGATCTCCCTTTTCTTTTATTGGAGGGAGTGCAAGTTTTTGGCCTGTTTCTTCTGACCAATGTACTTGTAGAATCTCTTCTTGTTATTTTTCACATCCCCAAAAAGTTTAGTTCCATCTTGGTCATTGCTTTCCTGACCCCATCTCTACACATCTGAATGGCATCCCTCTATTCTTCCCAAGCCACTTGTTCCTGCTTCTACTGTCTATGTAATTCTTCTTTATCTCCTAGTTTAAACAGCAAGCCCTTGTTCAGCCTTCTCTGCTTGATCTTGTTCTGAGGTATTCTGTTCTCAGAAAGGGGTCCTTTAGGAAGCCTATATCTCTGTTTTGTTCCTTTGTCCCTAAGGAAAGTTTTCCAGGGCATTTCATCCAACAATTCCTTAAACGTAAGGAATTTTGCTCTTCTGAATTTCGGAGTCCTGACTGTGTTCTTTGCTGAGCTCATACTACTTTAGATCACGGTCTCAACCTGGGCATAGATGCTACCACCCAGAGTGCCTGCAGTCTTAACCTCTTTAATAATCTCTTTACCAGATCCAGTAACACTTCACATCTGTCTAATTTCTGGACCAGAAACTTATTCTCAGTGTAAACCAGGAGTCTCCTGGATTGACTGCACCACAACGTATTTCTTTCCCAGCATTTATCTGGGTGGTTGAAATCTCCCATCAGGATAATAGTCTGTGGACACGACACTTCTGGTTGCTGAAGCAAGAAAGCCTTGTCAGCAGGTTTCCCTTGATCAAGTGACCTGCAGCAGAGACCAGCCACAAGATGTATTTTATTAGTCTGGTCCTTGCTTTCAACTTATTTTTAGGGCCAGCTCTTCACAATCTATCCACTTATTAATAGAGGAAAACTGCCCTGCCCATCTGGCTCTGCCTGTCTTTTCTAAAAATCTTCAAGCCTTCAATCATAGTATTCCAGCTGTGTAATTTGTTCCACCATGTTTCTGTGATAGCAATTAGGTCATAGTTTTCTAATCACAGTGTGACTTCCATCTCCTCCTGCTTATTTCCCATGAGGTGTGCATTGTTTCAGCTGGGCTATCGTCCATGTCACTTTCTTGGAGGAGTCTTCCCTAGTTCTTTTTGGACAATTTTGAGGTTTTCCCTGCTGCTTCTTAAGGGAAGGATACTGCTCCCCCATTCTTCTTTGTCATTCAGCAGTATATCCCCTTTCCCTGTCAAATCTGTTTTAAAGCTCTACTAATCAGTTCAGGCAGCTTGCTGTTCAATATGACAGGAAGGGTGTCGAGCTTGGGAAGGACAATGTCAGTACTTTGTTGCAGATGATTTTACACTAGATAAACCACATGAAAATGATGGCAGACATGGTTTGACTTGTTAGTGATTTCTATTAATACATGCTATTATTTCATAAAACTTTCTAGAGACTGTTCTTTTCATGTATTTTCTCTACTGCCTTAAGGTCTTCCAAAAATATTTTCTAGAAAATCCCAGTAAGACTCAAAAGATTGCCATAGTTCTGACTTCTTTAGAAAGTTTAATGCCAGTGAGGGTGTGTCTTAAAATTCTTCAGATGTTTTGGGTAAATAAATCAGAATGACCAGCAATGAGTGAAGAGTTCAGTATTGTGTCCTGCTTTTAAGGCTGTATCATCCACAAAGGCAGAATGCCCCTTTGTTTATTAGATTACCCAAGAGTCATCTTATCTCAAAGTTTAAGGATAAAATGGTGTTTACTTAAGCTATGATTCGCAGTAGAGATCATGGAAAGATACGTCATAAAATCAGTATTACAGTTGTATTTAACAGTAAGGATTTTGTTAGTGTTCCAGCATTTATCTAGTTTGTCACTGCTGAGTAATTAGTGTATACAATGGACTCACAACCCTTGTGAGTTATTCTGGCTACTTCATTCTTTTTCCTATTGTTGCAGATGACTATCTGCAGTATTCAGGGCGGCTGCCTTTGGTGACTTGCCCTTCCTCTAACCCTCCTTCATATGACCTTATCCTACTCTTCTGATGTTTTCCTACCCCTTATTTCAAACAGTCATGAACTAAGATATCACAGAGTAAAATAAAAGATTAAAAATTGAATGGAAAGACAAAAACAAGTTCTGATTCATTTGTTAAAGCATATTTCCATAATTTGAAAAGAAAAAAGAAAAAAAGGCTAGGTGTTTTAGAATATATTTTTACTGGAAACTCTTTTAGGTCTTCTAGAATGACCGTTCACTGACAATAAGTAACACAGAAAAATAATAAAATATAAATAGAAAATTTCAGGAAATTTTTTGCACTTTTTTCAGTTAAAATATTGCTTTTGAAAAATATTATTTATGATACTCCGTAGTAAGTATCCCTTAAGGTAATAATGAGAGCTAAGTACAAAATTTTCATTGTCTTATCTCAGATTTACAAGAAATATGAAACTGCAAAGTACAAACCAATATAAAGTGTTATGAATAACAATTGAACCTCTGACTTTGGCCAAAGTTTTTTTGATCACTGTAAATTCATAGATTCATAGATTCATAGATACATTAGGTTGGAAAGGACCTACAAGATCATCTAGTCCAACCATCCTCCTATCACCATCCCTACCCACTAAGCTACTAAATCAAATCCCTTAGCACCTCATCTAAACGCTTCTTGAACAGCGCTAGGGATGGTGCCTCAACCACCTCCCTAGGCAGGCCATTCCAGTGCCTGACCACTCTTTCAGAGAAAAAGTTTTTCCTCAAATCTAATCTAAATCTTCCCTGGTGGAAGCCAGCCCTTAAATGGGGCTTGGGGGGAGGTGGAGCCAGGCTCCACCCCCCTCCAATCACACAGGTATCAGTACCTTCACCTGTGCCCCATGGCTGACTCACTGCCCACCTCAGGTGATCAATCAGTGGCTCAGGCTGTGATTCAGTAATTCCCCTACACCCCCTCCGCACCACAATCCCCCTTCAGGAAGTGGTAGAGTGCAATAAGGTCCCCTCTGAGCCTCCTTTTCTCCAGACTAAACAATCCCAGCTCCCTCAGCTGCTCCTCATAAGACTTGTGCTCCAGACCCCTCACCAGTTTTGTTGCCCTTCTCTGAACACGCTCCAGGGCCTCAATGTCTTTCTTGTAGTGAGGGGCCCAAAACTGAACACAGTACTCGAGGTGCGGCTGCACCAGAGCATCAATTCAAGGTACCCATACTGACTCTATTCAGCCATTTAGAACTTCATTAAGGTTGGATACAAATTGCAATTACTGCGCATCTGAAAAAAAATTAGGAAACAACTTTGAAAACTTTTGTCCCCTTCAATGCAAAGTACTCAGAAAAATTAATATTACTGTATTTAAAAGTTCAAATGGCAAAAGCATTAAAATTCAACATTTATCCTACTGCTTTGGTTTAAACCAGTGCTGGTTGAGCTTCACACAAGCATTCGCTCCTACCCCTTCTCAGTGGGATTGGGTAGGGAGCTGAGGGGGAAAAAAATAAAAAAAAAAAGGTAGAACTCGTGAATTGAGATGAAACCATTTACTACAATAGAGAAAAGGAGAAGGATAGCAGTTATTACTATATATTATGAATATACTTAACAAGTGGTGTACAAACAATTGCTCACCATCCCCCAACCAATGTCTAGTTAGCCCCCTAAGCAGTGGAAGAGAATTAAATGAGCTCCCACACTCTTCAAAACTCCTTCTACATGATGTCATATTACATGAAATAACCCTTTGGCCAGTTTCAGTCCGCTGTCCCGATTCTGTTCCCTCCCAGTTCCTTTGGCCATTCACTGTAAATGGCCTTGATCCTGTACAACTCTTCTCAGCAGCAACTGTAAAAGTCAATGTGTCATCAACAGTGGTTTTCTCCTAGAACCAAAATATTTAGGGAAAAAAAAGGTGGAGAACAGTGTGATGGAATGCTCTCCCCTGCCCCAATCTCCTCTGTTCTCTGAGTAAAACTTTGTAAAATAAACATATGTTTGATTCACTCAAGCTCCATCTCAAAGCAAGGAACTAGTACACAAAATGGCCTAAGAGAGAAGGGAGAAGATTCTACCACTGACAAGTCAGGAAGACATGTCTGGCTTTGGAGACCAGTCCATAGTCAGAGCCTCTCTCACATTGGGTAAGATTTGCATATTTAGTTATTCCAGGTGCTCCCCTCAGATAACTTAGAAATATTTACAGTTATTCCATGATTTAATGTGTTTGTGGATAGTCATATTATGCACGTACTAGGCTAACTTTACATGCTTTGCAGGCAGTGTGTTTCTTGCCAGCAAACAAAAGCATCTGTAATCTATTGCTTTAATAAACTGCAGTATTCACTAACCTTGTCATGTGAGTTCTCGCTGGGCACGGCCAAATTCCTTGACAGTGGTAATAAGAGTTATCTGAACATGAGCTGAGCAATGAACTATTTTGCAGATCCATAATTGTGATAGTTCATATACTGATTGTGACTAGAACTATAACACTGAATTGGATATCACTCAGAATCTATGCTCAGTAGATCCCAGCCTTACTGATATCTGAGGATAAGATGGAACTCAAATGAATTTGCTTCCTGCCAAAATTCTTCACCCTTTTCAAGTGATTCAAAATTGACTGAAAACCATGAACAGTACCCCCTCACCACATGCACTGCAATGTTTGGAATACAGAGTCAGAATATATGTACCTTATTTTTTCAAAAATATTTAACAAAAGGTATAAATGCCCATTTTGGTGGATTCAATTAAAATGAAACACACTTTGTAACTCTTCTCTACTGAAACATTTCAGTACAGACAACATTCTCTACTGAGTTTTTATATAATGAAATGTCCATTACATGCAGCTATATATAGCATGTATGTCTTAGCTTTTAAAATGTTTCATAATGATGAAAAATAGAAATGATGTGGTTAAATCAAGGAGAATCTTACTCCTGATGAAGTTCACTTCTGATGAAAATGTTTCTGAAATTTGAAGGGATCTTTTCCGAAAAAAACTGGTAAGTTTTTCAACGGATTTAAATAGTAATAGAAAAAAAAGATGAGTTTTAATTTTGTTCTATTTGTAGCATCTATCTCTCTTAAAAATCAGCTCATGAAGGACATAAACCAGTAGCAAATTTTGCCCCAGTATGCTATGTATGTTATCAGAAAACATTTTGCTTCTGATTCCATACTACTTCTCCCAAAATATATAAAGTACTCTATCAGCTCAAACTCCATATTTACTTGCAAAGCCATAATTCAGTATAACAAGTTTTGCATTATACTCAAATGGTAATAATACTACAGGGACTTATTTACACTAATTGATTGAATTTAATAATAACTGTTGGATTTATGACATAAGGAACTGAAAGAAAACAAAAAATGTAGTTTGTTTCTCTATTTGTAGATCACCTGTGGATTGACTTAGAAATCATGAATTCATAGCTCTACTTCTAAATGCTTCTAGTCTCTCACATTATACATGTCATAAAATAGTGTGGGCTCTCTCAACATTCTCTTCATTCCATTGTCCTGTTATGGCACAAGAGTTTACTGTATCTCTTTCATTAGAGGATTTATATTCTTAATTTATCTTTTATTTTTATTTTTTTTTTCCAGTAAACCATCAAACTTAATATTGTTTTAGTTTTTCTGCTTCCATTCTCTTTACCTACCTTAATTGTGTAGTGTTTTCTCTATCTTGATTGATGAGGTTCAACACTCATTTCCACTTACGGAGGCAAGATTTACCTGTCTGATTGAAACATGACTGAGGCTAGGTATACAGTAATATATTTTCCTGTGCAGAGGGAGAATAGGACCACAACTTCTTTATTCCAAATTCAAAGACGTAATGAGACTTATTGATTTGAGTTTGAAAATCTGCATTTTGTCATCCCCAGGTGTCTTCAATTCATGATTTCTGTGTTTGCCATTCTAGTCTGTAGCAAGGAAATTTTCAAGGACAGCCTACCTGTTTGCATTATGATTTTTTTATTTTTTTTTTAATATTTGTGTCTTAGAAGTCATTTGAAAAATTAACATTGTCTGTCGGCTCTGATTTTTGCAGAATGGGCAAGTAAGGGAAAGGGTAGACACACATGGAGACACATCATACAAGCATTTGGATTTCCTTTAGGCATTTTTCTTGAGGACTTTGGACTTTCTTCTATTTTAGTGGTCCTGTCTGAAGTGCATACTGCACTTTCTGTCTGTCATAAAGAGACATGCCTCTGAGTGGACTTCACACCAGTTCTTATCATCTCGTAGATCTAAGGGTCAGAATGTGGATTTTAGTTCCCAAAGGCTCTCAGTTTTTTGCTAGCACAGCCCTTTCATCTAAGCTGCATAAATGAGTGCAACTTGCTTCAACCTGGATGTGTTACTATGTGTAAGAATAAAATCACCACATGTCATCCTGCCGTTTTCCACAGGTTTGCAAGGAACCTCAGTAACATCTCATAAATGTCTGCTCCTCCAGCACCTGTAGGACTGACAGCTGGAGCTACTGAAAACTCATTATTAATTTTTCTCAGCACAGCATACATTCCAGAACAGCCTTGCAGTATGCTTTCTGCTAATGTGTTTGAAATCATTCACCTATTAAGAAAGATGGATGAAGGCAGCAGTATATGCACAATGTCCACTAAAGGTATATATTTCAGTGAGAGAGGATTGCTAGCAGATAACTGAAAGGCTTTAAAGCATTTTGTCTACATGCTTGACTTGTGCTACTTTGTAAGGTACTGCTCCTCCTCTAGTAATACTCTGTATCTCTGTGTAGAGGTACATGCTACCTGCCTTCTTCAAATGAACACTTAAAAAAAAATAGCACTTTATTATGAAAATGTTCTTCTCTGATATGCTGCCATCGAATGTCCTACATGTGATGAAAATTGTTGCTGTATCACAGTATGTGGGGGTAGATGTTTTCCAAGTATAAACAGAAGCCAAAGGATGTAATGCTTTGTAAGACAAAGAAGAAATTTTTTTTGTTTTTGCTAGAAACACAAAACACAGAAATAATGTGCTCCTGAAGAAAACTCAGCTCATTAACTTGCCAAGCACATTTAGTACTTCTTCAGTTTCCAGAATGTTTCTGAGAAGTAAAGTATGAACAGTGCAATTTAGTTACTTAATTTCACATGAGCAAATAATTTCAAAATAATTAGAGAAAAAGACATGATCAATGCAAGGTGAGATACGTGCTCCTTTAGGAAAAAAAGAAAAAAAAGAAAAAAGAAAAAAATATAAATATCCTATCTGGCAGGGCTGCTTGAATAGGCAAATTACCAAATTAAGTCTGGATGTCAGTGGAGGTCATAGGTGGGGATGGGTGATCATAGTTGTGGGGAGGAGGTATTATTTTTGGGATTTTTTTGTGTGTGGTTTGTTTTTGTTTTTTTTTTTCATATCAACCATTAACAGAATTTTTATATAACTTCTAGAATTTGTTTTTCAGTTATTGTCAGGGTTTTATGATTTTTGTTGTATTATTGATATTTCACGTCATAACATCATGTAGTGTATTGGGAGTTAAAGGGTTAATGCTCTAGCTGCGTGAATCATCGATAGTTACAGATATGCCTGTCTCAGAAGAGGACTACATTCCTCAGAGGACTGTGCAATGCTTCATATTTTTACGTGTTTCCACCCAGAGGGAAAGATAAAAACTGTCTGCGGTCATGGAACCGTCCCTCTTCCCTTCGGGATCGAGTTTGGCAGTGGGTGTTTGTTGCAGCCGTCCGCCTTCAGCATTAGTGTAAGGCCTTCAGTTTATCGGACACTCTCTCTTGCTCATTTTATGTGACCCATTAGCCTCAATTCCAATTATATTGCATTATACTGTGTTATTATTTTGCTCAGATCACTGCTGCTGTTCTGTTCGAGGCCCATCTCCCTTCTCCCTTTTTCCTTTTCCCCTTTTCTCTTCCCTGCCTCAATCGTCACGGTACCGGGTCAAACCAGCCCACAAACCGCTGACAGTCATTTTCACTACTCTTTGCAGTGTTTGCACTTGGCAGCACAGACATTCTTATGTGACACAGATCTTTGTTAAAACTAACATTAAAATACTTGGTATGTACGGCAGAAGCTATCTAAAAAGACTTACAAAATTTATTTTACAGTTTCACAATAGGCAAGTAAAACTTTACTAAGGGCTTCACCTCTGAGGTGCACAGTGAGAAACTGAGACACTCACAGCAAGTCTGATTGAATATCATGACTTTAAACTACATTATTGGTTCCTTGGAATCCAAGAGTAGCTCCTTTGATTTACACAATCTGATGCCTGTTTAAATTGCAAGTAGCCTCCGTGCAGCCTTGCCAGATTGTAAGAGCCAAGACGTAAGAAACAGAGCAGACAATACTTTTTGTAAAGACTTGTACAATTATTCATGGACTTCTACACTCCGTACTAAAGTTCCATAGGATTTTTCAAAGCCCACACGAAGCAAAACGTTCAGTGGAATTTTGTTATGTGGAATTTTCCAGAAATACTTTCTGATAACCTTTGAATAACAGCCTTAATGCTTCACTTTCTGTTTTATATTTGAAAAAGTATGATAAAAGACATAATAAAAATCAAGCTAATCTGAGATGCAAGTTCTTACAGGGTGGATATCTCTGAGTTGGCAATAATAGGTTGGAACTATGCTTTATGTCATGTGAAAAAATCCTAACATCTGGAAACTCCAGTCAAAGGATAATGAGTCTGCCTCTTTGAGTCCTTTAAATATCTTACAATTCTACTTCAATAATTCAAATTAGTTCTGCCTATAATGCCAGATTCACAAAGATAAGGTAAGTTTGCTCTGTTTGATATAATTTCTTCACAAGTACAGATCACTTTTATTTCTGATTTGCATATAAATTCTTTTAAAAAATCATAACGCAATACAGTTCTGTGGGAACTGAGTATACAACTAATCTTCAACAGAAATTCCTTTTCGATGGAGTACAGCTCAGAGATCAAAAAGACATTTAAATAGGTATGGAGAAAAAGTGACTGAAGAAAAGTACTTCAAAATATTTTCCAAGACCTTAAGAAATACCATAAATAAGGTTTCTTAAGAATAACAACTCTGATTCACATTTTCTTTCCTTTTCTGAACTCCAACTTTTAGAAAGACCATGGTGTATCATGCAGCCTGAATAATTTAAAGCCAGATTGTTTTGTTTCTCTCTGCAGACAAATTTGTTCATGTCATCCCTACAGTGCTCGACTCCCGAGCATGTCAAAATACATAGTACCTACCAGCTCCCACAGATTTGAGACAACTCTACTCTTTCTGATCTTTTCTTTACTCATTTCTGCAAACTGTAGAGGGTGTCTACCACGGCACAGGACAGGCTTAGCATGAAATGATTAGATAATAGAAATAAAATTTGGGCCTGACACATAGCTTGTAGGTTATCAGAGATATATTTAGAGCTTAATTCATGTAGTTAAACATAGGGTTTGAAAAATAGAGAAATAAAAGGATCTTGTCAGTAGACTTTGTTTACGAGGTATAGCAGTATTTTGGCAAAGAAAGGGAGATACAGACTGTACTGTACAATACCAGAAGAAAAGTGTTGTGAGCTTTAAATGAGATTACTTTTCTATTGTTTGCAAAAGGCATCATCATGCACAACTACAGCTTTTAAAGTATCTAGCCTCCTTACAGAATGTCACAGTGCTCCTGGTTAGTTCTAAAGAAAGAGATCAAAGTAAGATTTTCTGGTCTTAATGTTCTTGTTCAGACTGTGTTCTTTCAGTTCTGTCTTCACAACACTGAACAGAACTCAATTTTCCAAGCAAGTGACAAGAGAACACATTTGTCAGTACTTTGTTCTTTTATAAACCTTCCTGTGCACTCCAAAGAAGTAATCTGAGGGAAAAAAAAAAAAAAAGCTTTCCGACCATACATTTAGTAATCAAAGTTCTCTTCAGTGGGCTGAAGTCTCCTTTATTTTTGTTCTTGTGAAGAAGGACCTGTCAAGACAGATCATTAGCAAGGGTAAAAAAATTCAGGGTTTTTTTTTTTTTGAGAATCGACACAGACACCTGAAAATAATTTCAATATATAATCTGAATATTTGTATATAATCTAATTTCCCTTTTTGATACCATTAGATTTTTATCAAAATAACCATTGTATGAGAGCTTAATCAATCCACTGGCGAGAATGGATGTCACAATACATTGCACTCTGTTAGGTTAAATAAATCACTATAAAAGTTAACTTTATTGTTAATTTTCCATTAATAAAAGTCTTAAGTAGCTTGTCTACAATTCTTATTTCATTTTCTCTTTTGAATTCTAATTTCTATTCAAAAGAAGATATTCTATATAGGTACACTAAAAATGTAGATATAAGAGAAATTTCTACCCAAATGATTATAACACTGGGAATAGACACAGGGAGAAAGAAAGGATACAGGAAAACCATTTTATATGACAGTTGATATAATAGTAGAAAGGTAATTGCCTCCAAGTTTACAAGGCAATAAATGACTCTCGGTGGCCGATGAACATCAAAGCCACAAGCATTAAAGGCAGGAAAGCTCTCTGTACTTACCAGACCTTTGAACTTTAAGTGTAGCATCTCACAGAAACCAATATTGGTTTCAGTTTGATAGCTTTTTTTATTTGTTTGATTTTTATTGAAATTTATAGTATCTTTACATGGATCCAATCACATATAGAGCAGAATCAGAAAATCAGCATCTCACCACAAATGAAACACAGCCAAAGGAGACTATACGGAGTCAAACCAAGGACAAATCAAAATTTAAGGCATTCACATTTGTCCTAATCTAAGCAAAAAACTGCATCCTCATAGCCATAGTCATGTTGTAAAGAAATCTCTAGAGTTATTCAGAAATGTCCAAAGAATTAAGAAGAAATATCTCCAAATTTTGTTATGGGCAAATTCAATGCATCATACTACATTTCTTATTTTAAGTGCTAAGTTCATAGTCATCACAAGATGAGATACGTAGAGGAGAAATAAGATCATTGAGGAATTAACAGTACACACCTACTACTACTTCCAATGTAGAAAAGACCTAGTTGCATACTTGCTTTAAGATAAATACTTAAAATACATTAAGTATCTCGTCCCTTTGGGAACCAACTTTAATGAAGTGACCAAACATAAGATGGTTTCATGAGCCGCAACCTGAGCAGTTCAAAGACTATTTCAAAAAAGATTTGCTGCACAGAGACTGGTCACTGTCTAAGACCATGGTCACTATAAGCATCTAGTCTTTGAAAGTCATCAGTAACAATAGTTTACGATGGCAAAACACAGGCTAGCTCAACCCTTGGATTCTGAGGATGAAAATTAACACTCATTTTCAGTCCTGCGTCACAGTCCCATCTTTTTTCAGAATTCTGAACATAACAATACCTTTTCTCAAAATTTTCTGAATGAAGACTAGAGACCACCAGGATAGTTTTTAAAATGTATCTGGTAACACTGTTTCATGTGTATATTGCAAATGCCATTACTCACAAAATGAGAAGTCCCTTATATCAAATAAAATTACTTCGCCAGAGAGTAAGAAATGAATGTCAAGTCATTAGTCATAATTAAACACCTTCATGGAGAGACATAGAGTATATCTTACAAAACAACTATCAGTTTCATAAACTATGTAAAGCTTTTTTCACTAACTTCAGCCAACTTAATTTATGAATTTAGTTCCAGATCCAGATAAATAGGAAAAGCTAGGAAATGTGCTCCTATTGTTATGCTACTTTCTAGATTCTAAAGAGATATTAGTTCTGTTCACTTATTTATTTATTTATAAGGATTTTGATTTACAGTTTCATGTTAAATTTTTTAATCTATGGCAATGACAAAAAATTATCTTACAGCTCTGCCTCTTTTTGTGTATTGTACATGTGGATATATTTCTAGTAGAATATATACCTGTCTTTTCTATTATTTCCTACAGAGTTTTTCTTGGTTTTAATTTTGTTTCGTGTATTTGTTGTTGGGTTATTTTGCAAAAAAAAGACAGTGAAGCATACTAATTTTTCAGTCACAGACATTTCTGGTACAGAATTGTCAAGATGACACTGTTTCTCACAAGAATGTTTTCACAGCAGTGCCATAAATGCTTACAAGCAGTGATTTTCTAGCTCAAACACAATTTAGCATAGTTTGAGGGAGATTATATGACCTGGGATATGCTAGCAGTAGGGATCAATGGTTCTTTCTGCACCTCCACTCCAAAAGTCTATGAGAGAACACTACTACTTACAGAAAAACACCCTGGTATCATTGTTGCTAGGGCCACAGTTCCTGAACTATCAGCCATTCCCCTACAAAACAGGCATTCAGCAGCATGTTCATTAAGATACTTTGCATGGGGGTTGCTATGGTTTTGTTGTGAAGAGATGAGGAAGGCTACTAGAAAATTTTTGTTTTTGTTTTTGTAAATGACCACAAAAGACTCTTGCCACCAAACAAATTTTATGTTTCTAATAGTCACTAAAAACTATTTCCTGGACCCTATTCCTCTTTGAACGGTACTACATTTCCTTCCTTCCTGCTGAGATAATGTCCCACAACGCAGTCTTTGAATGTCTTCCAGTGGAATCAACTAACTGAATACAGAAATACTTCCTAGCAATCTCTAGTCACTTGTACTTGACCCAGTTGAAACGCAGTTTCACCTGTTGGCTCTTTTCCATTTGAACTTACCTGTGGTGCACAAAACCCTTTCAAGTCTTTCCAGGTATTATTATTAAACTGGATGCTCCATTGATACTGCATGAGTAAAATCATGAATTTGACATGTAATGCCAGAATTTCAAGTTTATTGTCATAAATTCATGTCTTTCATCTCTGAACATGTACATATTATAAAATGTTTCTCTTCATCCCATTTGGGTAATCTGAAATATCAAATCCTAAATGTTTGTTCTAATGGGTTGCAGTTTCCATACAGTGTCAACTCATATAAATATGGTCTGTCTTGAGATGACGTGTGCTAGATGTGGTGAGCTAGACTGTTAAATGATGATACAAATTATCTGTATTTTTAGAAGTGTGGAGATACCATAGCAGAAAAAAAAACCAAAAACTCAGTGATGTCCATCTTTTTGCACAGAACCATCAGTGAATTCAGACAGCTATCTTTAGGGTACAATCTGAAAATGAATATTGCTGCTTATAGTCCTTACTTTCTGTTAGTTTGATAATCTGGATCACTGTCTCTGAGTACATGTTCTGAGATTAAATCAATGTTGCTTCCAAACCTCAGTATTATTATTAAACCCAACAAGTGTTGCCTACAGATTGTGAACAAGAAGGTGGCGACACAGCATAGAAAAGGAGCACGTAGCATAAAAAAGAAAGACATAAAAACTGCTAGGAAGCTAAGGGAATCTTAAGAAGGAAAAATGAAGCTGATCGAACTGCTGTCTTCAACTAACCATGAGGCTACAGAGAAGATGGAGACAGATTCTTAGATGTGCACTGTGTTCAGATGAAAGGTGACAGCTACATGTAGTACTGCATGTAATTCTAATTAAATATCAGGAAAAATATTTCCCCATGAGAACAGTCAAACAAGGGTTGCTGTGAAATCACTAAATTTATGTCCTTGTGGAGATCTAAATTTCATCTTGACATGTTACAATTTGGTCTACACTGACCCTGACTTGTGCTTCAGGTTGGACCAAATGAACATCAGATGCTTTCTCCAATCCAATTGACTTTAACAGTTCTGCAGTTCTGGGGCTACTATGATGCTCCTCTGCCTGCTGGTCACCAAACACAGCATGTACAGACATTGCTCCCTTTACTGCAATGGCAAAATGCCCAAAGATTCACATTCTCAGGGAAGCTGTACTTCTTGCTGACAATAGGCTGACTGTCATAGTACAGTCTGCATCTAGGTACACCATACATTAATACTAACAGTCAAAGTAAAGTAAATGCTTGATAATCAGAGATATCTTCAGAATAGTTGATACACTGAAGTTAAACACAGTATTTGCCATTCATCACTATTTTCACCCACACATTTTATAATTCATCACAGCACCCCTCTGAGTAGCTGAATCATATAAATTATCCATGTATTAATATTTTGATTAAGAGTGTAATAAAAAAAGATCACTCTCTTAAGAAGTTACAGTGAAGCATAAGCATATTACTGTGAGCAATACACTTGCTGGAAAAATAATTTTGGTCTTTAAAAAATATGTGTGTATGCCAGAGAAGGAATTGTAAAGCTGTGAAATATGAAACTGTGCAGGTGCTGTCAGCCTCTGAGTCAGCAGTTAACATTTTGCAAAAATTAACATCTTAAGCCTAAGTGCTCCCCCTACATGCTATGAGCCATCTTTTTGCATAACTACTGACTGCTGCAGTCTGACAGTGCCTCAGAGCTTATACAATTGTTAAGTGTAACAAAGTGATTCACTGTAAATTAGCAAAGTGAAGCCAGTCACACTGAAGAGGCATTTACCACAAGAGCAACGTCAGAGTAGGAGGAGCTGACAGCACACGCAGAGAGAATAGGGGTTTTCTCTGAAGCTGAAGGTGAAACACCTGCAAACCGGTCAAATGATTTATTTTTTTACAAGAGCGCCTTACTGGCAATCAGTAATTAACGCAGTTGTACAGAAAGAAAGGGTTTGTTGAGACAATGTAATATTTACTTTTTTCCTGATTTTAAACAATTTACTCAGCCCAGACACAATATATGAGCAGAGCTACTGTTTCATTCAGGAGAGCTCTTCCATGCAGTACTGCATTCCTAATAAAAGACCTGGTAGTCTTGCTCTCCACGGGAAATCTGCCAGCCTTGAATATAGTCACAGTGCCCTGGATACTGTTTTGTTCTATGCTCAGCACCTCTGATAGCAGGAAGGCACAGTGACACAGAGCTTATCTACTCTGAGTACTTCTGATAAATCCAAACTGTCAGACATTGCTGTTCAAAGGTAAGTGGGACATCAGACATCAGGGAAGAAAGAGAATCAACTATTTTTTTGCATCATTCACTCAGTAGACGGTGTTCCAGACTAGTTTAGCTGTTCACATGGCATTGAACAACAACAAAAGGCTTCTTTGAATACAGCATCATCTTTTTTGATTATTTTTTTGTGTGGTATAGTTGCAGTTTTTGGAGATGGTTAAAGTCATAAAGATAAATCTATATATATATGTATATATATAAGATAATGTTAAGCAAGCTTTAAAATTATTAGAGAAAATAACGCAATTTACAATGAAATCCTGATTTATTCAAGGTGATCCATCTGAGGATGTAGAAAGCAACACCTGTGCCAAAGGATGTTTTTCAAGCTCAAAAGGTAAAGCAGTGATGTAAAAAAACTGTGATAGAAAATATACGAAGAATAGATATGAGGAAAAAATGTTTATGGAAGTAGGAGAAAGTGTCTTGGACTTACATGATCTAATAGTCAAACTGAGTCTGTGGGTTGCCAGCATTTTGAGGAGTAGGCAGAAGGCTGGTGTGAATGCAGAGCCAGAGTAAAATCTGCACAAATTGGTACTGAGTTCTGTGCTGGTATCTGTGGCATTTCTAAAGCAGAATACTATATGCAATGATTTCTCCTATAGAAGTAGAGCTGTGACTCACTGTAAAAAGTGGCAGAGAAATTCTGTGAAGTCTCAGAAAAGAAGGCATCTATATGTATGTCCTCATCTGTCAAATCTCATGTGTTATTGCTATTTGCAATATTTTACTGCAGTGGTTTAAATGCAAGAAGTATCAAATTCCTTACTCTTAAGGATGTAGTTCTACCCATAATTCCAAATCAGGCAGAATGGTCTTCATCATATAGCTGAAAGAGGGCTATGAGGTCAAAATAGCCAGGATATATAAAAACACTGGCTAGTGGGCAAGAAGTTCAGAAATGTCTAGAGTGAGTCAGATGATTTATCTGTATGACAAATAAAGCTGACGATTTGTCCTGTTTTGTTGAATGCATGATTTGTGATTATATGATTACTCATGATAGCATGATTTGATCTGATCCAAAAACAATCTGAGGAGGAATAGCTGAAACATATAGACTCTGACTCAAGCACATTTTGAAATATGAGTAGTCCCCTTCACAGGATTTTATTTGTCTTAAAGTTACATATGTTTAAATACATTGCCGGACAAGAGAGAATCCAAATAGGATCTTGCAATACGATCTGGAATAATAAAGTAAATTACTGGAGACTTACAGATGATGGCAGTGGACTAACGGTGTAAAAAAGATACATTAATTGTCTTTGTGCTCACATACCATCTAGTAGCCACTCAGACTGAACATGTTGCCTGGTCTGGATGACCCAGATAGCTAAACAGAGTAAATGTCCCTAGTACAGGCTTTTTTTAACTAAAGAATAAGAAATATACAAACAAATATGATATTACTGTGGAAAAGGGTTCCATGTACTGAGTGTTGAAATTAAGAAAAATGAGGGAGTAGTAGAACTGCAGATGCAGTGCTGAAGTATAGTCTAATGTCAATAAATTGTAGGTTTCACTGTTCAAGCCACTTTTATTAGCTGGGTATGTCAATGTTAGAGTATGTTGCCACTACAGAATTGTCAGTGTGTAATATTTAGTTACATCATCATTACTACCTATGTGTAAAATTTTTCCCCCAGGTTAAACATAGTTCAAGTCTGATATTTGCCTGTTCAGTGCTGACGGCTTGGGTTCCCTTCATCTTTTTCTTTGAAATATTTATTTTGCTATTCAGTTCAGGACTAACAAATAAATTCTGTGAATGTTCTTTAGATGTTTAGATGCTTTACACAATCCTATAAGGGAAAGATTACTTTCAGCTTTTTCCATTCACATCTACATAGTGGTTGTTTGAAACTCATGTTTCCCGGCACACAGTATACTCCGTTCACTAGAATGGAAATGTTCGTTCCTGAACGTTGGTTGTTGAACTGATCCTAAGAGCAGGGTTTCAGACAGACCTTTGTAAGTTCAGTAAAGACCACAGTCTTGAAATTACCCCAAATTACTGAATCAGAGCAAAACTAACAAAAGGAACAATTTCACAGAGTCACAAAGTTGATGAAGTTAGCAGGAACTTCTAGAGATCTCTACTCCTGTGAACCTGCCCAAAACAGGAACTAAACATGTTTCTGAGAATGATGTCCAGCTTATTCTTAAACATCTCCAAAGATTAAGACTCTGTAAATTCTCTGAATAAACTGGCCTGTTGTCTGACTACTCTCAGAGCGACCATTTTGCTTCTGTTTAAATAGAATTTCCTGCATTTCAGTTTGTGCTCATTGCCTCTTGTTCTGTCATGGGACACCAATGAAAAGAGTCTGGCTTAGTCTTATTTACTATTTCCCCCCAAGAAACCTATCTGTCCACATTTAGGTGTGATTTGTACATTCACCATGAGCTTTCTTGTCTCTAAGCTTAGTATTCCCAGCTGTCTCAGTTGTTCAACATAGTAGAAGTCCTATTCACATGGGAGAGCCGTTGTTGTAAACTTGCATTAAGACACTGTATTAAAGGTATAATAGTAGTATCATAAATGACTAAGAACTATCTGAGGGAATATAATTACAATGACTGATTTCCTTTAAATAGAAGAAAGAAAAAATAAAGTATATTAGATTTGAACATTTCTTTTTTAATGTAAGAATATTATTTATGGACTCTGAGGAAAGCACCTCACTCTACCTAATTAATACCCTTTCACAGAAAAATGTGTAGCTTTAATAATTATAATTCATTAAGATTTATTCATGCAAATGAATAGGAGCTCAACTGCAGCAGAGAAAAGTGCTCTAGTCTACAAATAAAGAATGTTTGCTGAGAAAAATACAAAAGCAAGAAAAAATTTCTACATTGTGTACACGTTGGTAAATTTTAGTCTGTTGTAAAGTCTTGACATTTATAGATTCTTGGTTTTGAATCTAGCAATAAAAGATGTATGCGTAGGTCTGCCATATTAAATAAAATATTTCTTATAACAATAAGTGATTTGATTCCTTTTCTATTTCTGTGATTGTTGCATCAACATTGTTTACTTCTGTGGTGATTTTGGTATCAGATGTGCAATTTCTGGATGGCAAGTGGTCTATTTCAACTAAGATACCTTCATTATGTTTGGAATTCTACAGTCTTGACTGGTAACTTAATAGATACTGTTTTCATTTAGTTACAGATATTCACTTGCAGTTCTTAATCTGAAGAAATTAATTTTTTTAAAAAAAGTTTGGGATAAGAAAAATGATGAGTATCTCACAATAGCATGGTCTTTCTTTTTGTATGTGTGTTGTTTTCTTTCTTGTGGTGGCTGGTTTTATTGTTTTCTGGATTTTTGAGGGGAAGTTNCTCTTATTCCAAGCAAGTTGCCATTTACCCACTGGTTTCTGTGTTGCCATGTGATGTTAGACATTTGCAGTATAATCATCTGAAATGCAGATGTCAGGATTCTTTTCATATTCAGAATATAAAAATAGGGTGTTTCTGTCATTTCTCATCTTCATACTTCTGTTGATACCTAAAAATAGACTACATGAATCACAACTTAGAAGTTCCTATTTTTCTCCAGGGATTGACTATAAAGGGAGACAAGGATTATTCATTCAAATATAGTTATCTACTTTGTAGATGTTCAGATTAAGTGTTGATTTTTTTTTTTTTT
>VXAB01008404.1:231518-280662 GCA_013399175.1 Odontophorus gujanensis | reverse complement strand
TTTTTTTTTTTTTTTTTAACAGTAGATTTATTAGTTCACTAGCAGAACTATCGTTACACTCTGACTCAGCACTTGTGTGCCTTAAGGAGGTGTGATCTGCATATTCTCTAGGCTATGTAGGTATATTGAGTTCTGGCTGACCTGACCTTCCATCACCATCTGCTCAAGTGAATCTGTAAGTCCATCTGTGGAGGAATATTTTTTTCTCTTCCNTTTTTTTTTTTTTTACTACCCTTCTTTGCTCATTCATACATGAACCATTTTTGAGACAACACTTTGACAACATCTATTACTTTCTCTTTCTTTTCCATGTACTTTCCCGCACTGTTCAGATGGGATGAGAATAATGGAGCAAATGCTTTCACAGATATCATCTCTTTCTTCATAAATGTCTTCATGACTAAGGATTAAATTTCTTCAGTTAGAGACTTTATATCGAGAAGGTTTGGAATAGGTTCTGAATGAGGTAGGGACAATTTTCACCCATACTCCTCACTTGCAGGGCAAAAGGTCATGCAAGAATTTCTCAGTATTTAATCCCAATTTAATTTGCAAGGGCTGAAAAGCAATGTTGAGCAAGATGTAAAGCAATATGTCATAGCAAGATGCAACAGTAGATTTACAGATACTTCGGAATGAAATGCTCATCCAGTTAGTCCTTCCTGAAGTCCTTAATGGCAGCAGTAAATGACATGAGTGATTTTAGAGCTGTGGGAGTAATTGCTGTAGTTATCTCCCATTTTTTAATACATTGACTGTGTTGAAATTATAGGAAAGAAAGCCATAGTTAAGTCAACATTTTTTTTCTGGTTCTGGAAATACTTTGTGATTAATGTTCAATCTCAGATGGCTCTTTACCATGCTAAGTTTTTGAGAATTGATTGAAGTGGACTCTGAACAGCCAGTTTTCTATAACTTCCTCCTTGCAACAAAATACAAGCAATGGGTATAGGGAGTTAGCTGTTCAGAGTATCATATGATAAAGCACACTACTGAAAGAGAAATTATGTCAAATTAAACTACAGTGTAAAGAAGTAATGCCTACCCAACAGGGCACTCACAAAGACAGATGACAGTCTTTGTTTAAAAAGAGAAAACGTTCCTTTGATACATGCATCTGAGGCAAGTCTGTTAACCCAATCCCCTTCACTCAGAGCAATTCAGGAGGATTCTAGAAATTTAAGTGGTGGTCAGCCCTTAAACGGGGTCTGGGAAAGTTGGAGCCCGACTCCACCCCTTCCGGTCACACAGGTGAACTGTCTTCCCCTGTGCCCCTGTGGCTGACTCAGTGCTCACCTGAGGTGATCAATCAGTGGTTCAGGCCATGATTCAACAGTTCCCATACAGTACTTGATTGTATTAATTTTTTGTTTGTTTGTTTTCTTTTAGATACTCAAAAGATACAAGAAGGCAAGTTATATAAAACACCATACTTTTTATTTCAGATTGTTCATATGATTAAAAAAAAATTGTAATTACATTTAAAATTATTTGGTTTCATATAACAATATATATTGCAAGAGTAGTATTTCATTGTAAACATTCTATATTTAAATACAAATATTTTATGTTATAATTTTATAAATTTCTACAAGGCTATATAAAATATAATATTGAAATCTAAATTGTATTTTATATGCTAACATAATTTACTGTATAACTCCAAATTGTGCTAAAAGCATATTAAAATGAATCTGGTTTAGCTTTAATATTGACCTTATGAGACATTAAATTCGTCAATGCTGTGATGACTGAAAAATGTTATACAACTTTTCTTTAGAAAAACAGAACAAAAACAAACAAACAAAAAACAGTTCAAGATAATAAACATATTACCTTAAAGAACAGGCAGAAGTCTGCAGTTGATCGTACTCTAGTTTGGCAGTGTACTCTTACCAGAAGAACAAAGGCTAGTGACCAGAAAGATTGAAACCCTAACAGAGAGTTATTTAAAGTGCTCATTCTTAAACCACAACACATTTCAGAATTCTATCCAGATGGCATTTATATTGCATATGTACTGACAATATACATCTAATATATTTTGTGTGTCTTGAATTGGTTTGATTAACAAAGAAAGCAGAAACTGAAGAAAAGATAAAACATTTAAGGAAAAAATTAAGAGGAGGTAAAGGAACAAGGGAAAGATATATAGATTTAAATGTAGTTATAGTATTTATATTATTTATATTTCAAAAGAGAGAAAAGAGAAAAAAAGGAAATGGAAAATTATTTTAAAAAGAGATCCTGAAGTATAGGGGGTAGAGGGCTTGCATACTCATAAAAAAAAATAAAGAGAAGATGAGAGCTAATAATCAGAGAAACAAGAAAGGAATGAAAACAAGTAAACAAACAACAAACAAACAAATAAAAAACATCTGTGAAGCAAAATGAGGAAGGAAAGACTGATGAGATCACAGTCCCACCAACCTGTGAATTCTGACTGAGTACCAGCCAACTTCTGGGACAGGGCCAATGTGGTACTTGGCTAAACAAAAAGCAATTGGCATCCTGGTATTTTAAATGTGATGAGCAACCAATATGTGACATTTGATCTTATGCCAAGAATAAGCTATGGTTTGGAATCTCTAGCAGACAATCAAGATATACAGTGACTACTTTCTTTTATCATTCTAATTTTACGTCCTGAACCTAAGAATACTTAATCCAGCAGCACATGGATTTAGATGGAAGAAAAATCTATCTTGCTAAAGCAACTGCTCAAAATCAGTCCATAGAACATAAATTCTTTCTCAAATGGAAACCATTCTCAAAGATCAAAGAAATACACTCTTCATATTTTTACTCTAGAACAACAAAAAAAAAAAGATCAGGAACCATACTTATTTAATTACATATTTATCTGATAGCCTTCTGGCAGACATGGCTGTGAGAGATGGCACCAGTAGTATATAGTATACCCACTTGCACTTAGCAAGTTCTGACTCCATGATGTTGCAGTATTAATTCATCCTACTACTCTAAAATCTGGAGCAGCCTCTAATCAATAAAAAAGGTAAAACTTCATGTTAATCATCATTTCTTTACTAACAAGCTTATTTCTTTTCATGTAGCAATATTTATCTTTCCAGTATACGGTTAGAAATGATACAGATCTTCTATATCTTTTGATAATAATATTTATTCTGAGGAGTAAAAGGACGTAAGCAAAAATAGTATGAGGTCAATTTTAATTTCCTTTTCCTACACTCCATGATGCTGATACAAATTTCATTATTTTAAATTTCTTGCATATTAATTGGACTAAAATGAAACAAGGACATATATAGTCAGAAGGTGTTTAATTCAATAATACACTCTTTTATGCTTTATCCTTGAAATTACACAAGAGTCAGTAAGTAATCCTGGTCTGTTTCATCTGTTTACATTGCAGGTGCGTACATGAGCACTTATCTGAAGAATTATCCAAAACCAGAAGACTACTTCTTAATCAATTGTGATAAATGTAAATGATGTCAGACAGTAACAAATCAAACATTTTGCTGCTGAATCTGTACATATTTTTGTTAGGTTAATTCACCAACTGTAATAAGTTTACCAAGCAGAGGTCATGCTTTACCAACTTGCTAAACTTCTACAATTAAATGGCTTGGCTGGGAGTTGATGGGAAAGTAGAAAATATTTTCTGCCTGGACTTGAGTATTTTATATTATTTCCCATCAGATCCTCATAGAAATGCCATAGATGTGTGGGTGGCATGAGTAGGCAGAGAGGTGGATCAAAAACTGACTGAATGTCTGGGCCCAGAGTGCTGTGATCAGTGGTGCGAAGTCTAGTTGGAGGACAGATTAACAGAATCTCAGAATGTCAGGGATTGGAAGGGACCTCTAAAGATTATATAGTCCAATCCCCCTTCCAGAGCAGGAACACTTAGATTAGGTCACACAGGAGAGTAACTAGTGATGTACTCCAAGGGTCAATACTGAGTCCATTCCTATTTAACATCTTCATTAGTAGTAAGAGATGGCACCAGTAGTATATAGTATATCCACTTGCACTTGGCAAGTTCTGACTCCATGATGGGGCAGAGTGCACTCTCGTAAAGTTTGCATTTGATATGTGAGAAGGTTATAACATCATCACCACGTTCAGACTGAGTAAATTGGCTGACAGGAGCCTCATAAAATTTGCCAAGAAGTGAAACCTGTACCTGGGGAGGAACAACCCCAGGCACTGCCAGTATGTGCTTTGGGATGCCTAGCTGGAAAGTACCCTGATAGAAATGGAAGTGTGGATAAGAATTTCAACATGGGTTAGCAATGAGCCCTTGCCACAAAGAAGCCAAGGGTAAGGAACTCATGGATAAACTAAAAGGAAAGATGAAGGTCCATGAAATGTCAAAAAAGGGTTTGTCCACCTGTGAAGAATATAGGAATCTTATCAGGTCCTAATAAGGAAGGCAAAGGCCCTCTTGGTATTAAACCTTGCAAAGGACAACAAGGAAGGTTTTTTTAAGTGTGTCAACAGTAAAAGGAAGTGTACAGAAAACGTGGGTCCCACTCTAAAAGAAGTAAGTGGCCTGGTAACAAAGGATGCTGATAAGACAGAAATTCTGAATGCCTTCTCTGCTTCAGTGTTCAGTGCTAAGATTAGCTCCCAGGCCCTGGAGGTAAGAGAAAGAGTCTGGGGAAAGGAGGACTTCCCGTTGGTCAAGTAGGATCTTGTCAGAGAGCGTCTAGCTAAAATCAGCACACACAGATCTATAGACCCTGATGAGATGTATCCATGTGTGCTAAGGGAACTGGCAGAGGTGACAGCTGAGCCAGTCTCTATCATCTTTGAAAGGTGTTTGTGAACAGGAGATGTACCTGAAGACTGAAGGATAGCCAGTGTCACTCCAGTCTTCAAAAAGGGCAAGAAGGAGGATCCAGGAAACTACAGACCAGTCATCCTCACCTCTATCCCTGGAAAGATGATGGAAGAATTTGTTCTGGATACTATCTTCAAGTAACTGGAAGAGAATAAGGTTATCAGGAGTAGTCAACGTAGATTCAGCAAGGGGAAATCATGCTTGACCATTCTGGTAGCCTCCTATGATGTCATCATTGGCTGAGTGGATGGGTAAAGAGCAGTAGATGTTGTGTACTTTGACTTCAGGAAGGAGTCTGACACAGCCTTCCACAACATCCTTGTTATGAAACTTCGAAAACATGGGATAGACAAGTAGTCAGTGAGATGGATTGAGAACTGGCTGACTGACCAGAGGGCTGGCATCAGCAGGACAGAATCTGGTGGGAGGCTTGTAATGCGGAGGCAGTGTTCCTCAGGGGTCAGTACTGGGTCTGGTCTTGTTCAACTTCTTCACCAGTGACTTGGATGAAGAGATAGATTTCACATTCAACAAGTTTGCTGATGATACAAAGCTGGGATGGGTAGCTGATATACCAGAAGGCTGTGCTACCATTCAACAAGACCTGGACAGACTGGAGAGTTGGGTAGGGAGGAATCTGATGAAGTTTAACAAGAGCAAGTGTAGAGACCTGCACCTGAGGAGGAATAACTGCAGGCATCAGTACAGGTTATGGGATGACCTGCTGGAGAAGAGCTCTGTGAAGAAGGACCTGAAAGTCCTGGTAGATTGTCCATTGATACAGTGATACAAATGCAGAAGGCTACTAGGTTGGTTAATCAGTATTTGCCCTTGGTGAAGCCATGTTGGTTCTCCCATATTACATCTCTGTCTTTCATGTGTCTTAGCATAGCTTCTAGGAGGATCTGTTCCATGATCTTCGCTGGAACAGAAGTGACACTGACAGGTCAGGAGTAGGGTCATCTTTTTTACCCTTTTTAAAAATGGGTATGATGTTGCCTTTTTCCACTCACCAGGGACTTCACCTGATTGCCACAACTTTTCAAATAGCAGAGTGAGTAGCTTGGCAACTATATCAGCCAATTCCTGTAGGACTCAGGGATGCATCTCATCAGGACCCATAGACTTGTTCAGATTCCTCGGGTGGTCATGAACCTGATTTGTGCTTACAGTGGGAAGGACGTTGTTTCCCCGATTCCCTCCTGCTAAACTAAATGTTTGAGAGCTCTGTGTGGAGAACAGTTTTCAGGAAAGACCGTAGCAAACAAGTTGATAAGTACCTCAGCCTTCTCCTTGTCTTTTGTTACAAGCCTACTGTGTCACTTGCTAGGGGGGAGTATACCCCTAGAGTTCCCTTTTCTGGTTGAAGTACCTTTAGAAGCCTTTCTTCTTCTTTATGGCATTCCTAGCCAAGCTCAGTTCAAGCCAAGCCTTGCCTTTCCTGATCCCAACCCTGCATAGCCCAGCAGCGTACTCATACTCTTCCCACAGTACCTGTCCCCATTTCCAGTGACTGTGCATTTTCTTCTTGCTCTTCAGTTTGACCAGCAGGTACTGGTTCAGCCATGCTGGTCTCTTGTCTTCCTTTCCCATCTTGCTACACTTGGGGATGAAGAGCTCTTGTGCCCTGAAGAAAGCTCCCTCTGGAGCATGAGCTCAACCACAGCATGGTCACTACAGTCCAGGCAGCCTCCAATCCTGATGTCACCAATCAGTTTGTCTACACCAGAAAGTAACAGATCCAGTATTGAATTTCCCCTCTAGTGGGGCCTTTGATTACTTGACTCAGGAAGTTATCCTCAATGCAGTCTAAGAGCCTCCTGAATTGCAACTCACCAAGCAGATGTCTGGGTGGTTGAAGTACCCAGCAGGATGGGCACTTGTGATCATGTCTCCTGTATCTGGAGGTGGAAAGCCTCATTGACAGGCTCTAACTGATATGGTAGCCTGAAACAGACACCGATCACAGGCTCCCTTTGCTGCCTCGGCCTCTGTCACCCATAGGCTTTCAACTTGCTTGTGACTGTTCTTCAGGAGCAGCTCTTCACATTCCTTTCCTGGTGTAGATAGTAACACCCACACTGCACCTTCCACACCTGACCTGACAGCTTTTAGCTGTCAATAGCCACACTTCAGTTGTGAGAATTGTCCCAACAGGTTTCAGAGACAACAACTTGTCAACAGTTTATGGGCTGGTTCAGCCCAGTTTCATGATGAATGGGGTAGGGGGACCCATGGGCCCATGCCCCGGGAAAGGGGTGCAGTTTTGAGTGCAGACTTGCCTCCTGTTGCCTCCCAATGGATTTTGGTCTGCAAAAACTGGTCCTGCTCAAGTCAGAGCTCTACGACCCGCCTGACCAGGGCCATCGGCTGAGGAACTGCACCGATACGATGAGCAGCAAATGGCATTTATTGTTTTCGTTTCCAAGCTTATATAGCCTACGCGTGAGCATGCGCACTAGTGTAAGCAATTTCGCAACTATGTGGCAATGGCTTCTAAGTGCTACATGGCATATAAGGGGGGGTTCGATCTCGTGAGACCGTAAAAGCTCGCAGCTCTGCTACAGCCTCCATCAATTTTTCTCCTTTGTGTTCCTTCCTCCAGCCTTGAATTTTCTTCTACAAGCTGATGTGATACAGGTTGCCCTGGGTTTAAACACAGGCTACCTTGTGTTTGTGTTTTTCCTTTGAATTAACCTGTTTGTGCATGGGTGAATTGTGGTTTCCCTGCTTCTTCTTTTTGTCCCCAATGACACATTTTAATCTGTATATTTTATCCTGTAGCCTTGCCACAAGGCAGAGCAGATCATCCATCCACTCAAACCTTACACAGCTGTTCTGGCTGTTGCTCCACGAAGCCAGAGAGAAGCTCATGCACCTCTGCAGAGCTGGAGCTCTGAACTGTTGCATGGTTGCCTCCAAATTCATTCAGGGTTGCAACATCCTTCCTGACAAGGCCGGACAACCTAGCAGTCCTTCGGGAGGGTACCACGATTAACTCTCTGCCCTTGGAGGGTGATAATCCTGCATTACAGAGCATGACAAGCCTGAATGCAGCAGGTGAAAATTGCCTAAGGAACTTACCTCTCTAGCCCTCAGGGTACTTGGCCTCCTTGTTCACTGATCCCCATGTAGTCCTTGCTAAAAAAAAAAAAAAAAAGAAAAACTTGTGATGCATTGAATAGAGTTCCTAAGATAATTAAGTTTTTCATCTTAAATATAGGGTGAATGTGTCTTCCATAAGAGAGAGACCCTGTCCTCATGCTGAACTCGTATTGTCTAACAAAGTTTTCATCAGCCATGTAATATGATGCAAAGGATTGCATTCTCACTTTTAACCTCCAAATATACTAAGATATTAAATAGATAAGCCATCTTCTACTTTACTTAAAGGCTTTTTTGCATGTGTGTTTTTTTTTTTTCCTTTTTTCTTTCTTTTTTTCCTCTCGTTCTAATTAGTGAGAATAGACACATTCTAATTGGTTCTTTAAAATTAGAAAATAATGTAGTGTACAAAAGGTGATGATTACATTCAAATGGGCATTGGTAATAGTTTCTGTGTGTTCATTATGCTGCAGAAGAACCAGCTACTATATTTCATACCAAAAAGCCCTGCTTTAAAAAGCACTGTTTTTTTATTCCCCCTGTGATTGTGATAAAGGTACTGCACCATGGTGTTTGCAAGCATGCAATGCAGTTCTTGAATGACTCCCAGGAGACGCTCAGCATGAGTAAGCAATTCCTAGTCCCATCCNGTTGGGTGACACGCACGGTAACAGACATAAAGTTTTTTTCTGTCCAGTCTTATGGTTCCTGCCACTCTGCCCAACAAAAACATAATTTTTATTGTATCCCCTACAAATGACAATCATACCTAACATTGTACCATTTCTTAGGAATAATGTGTCATTATTTTTCCATGCAACATTTTGTTATAATGGGTCCCAGATAAATTAAATGAGGACTTCATTCAATCCAGAATGTCAAAATAAATTTGGAAACAAAGCAGTGTTTCCAAGAAATAAGTGCTTTTACTCATCACAAATAACACAATTATGTGAGTATTTTACAGCAAATACACAGGAGAAAGGAATTTGTTCTCAGTGAACAGACAGAATTTCCTAGTCTATGGTTCAAATCTGAACTCAGAAATAATAAATTAGATTATCTGAGTAACATAAATATTTTTAGATAAACTTCATAATAGCTGTATCCTGTCCCTCTGTCAGTTTTTAAATTTAAAAGAAAAAGAAAATGAAGAAGAGAAAGAAAATGAAGAAGAAGAGAATGAAAAAATAAAAAAGGAAAAGAAAAAGAAAAGGAAAAGGAAAAGAAAAGGAAAAGGAAGAACTCTAGACAGTTTTAGTGTTTTCTGACTCAGTTCAGGTCAGCCTTTAGTCTGATTTAGTTACTCTACGGTAAAAACTTAAGTATGCTGAGGCAATATCATAGAAATACCATACCATTTCCGAAATCAGAAATAGCATAGTTTTGTAAGCATGGGGCAAGTCTGCTAGAACAGACTGTCACACTACTGCTGCTGCTCTTACTCCAAAACTGAACTACGTACCTTCAGTACGCTGTTCCATTTCAGGAAAATGTACACAACTTGTCTGTGCTTTGTTATTGCAGTATTGTATACAATACTGTGTTCTGTGAGTGTAATTGTCTAATATGAAAGCTGTTCCATTCAGGTTTAAAGTACTACACATTTGTGAACTCAAATTCAAACAACATTTAATAATAGATATTATTAAATAGTAATTTAATAATGTAAGGATATTATATATCCACCAGATAAGGATGGGGCAAGCACAACTTTGCTGGGCAAACTGTTCCAGTGGTGAGGTTCACTGAGTAAAAAATTCCTTCTAATATCTAGTTTAAGTCTCTCCTCTTTTAGTTTAAAACTTTGTCCTATCATTACTGGATTGTGGAAAAAGTTGATCTCCCTCCTGTTAATAAACTCTCCCTGAGTACTGGAATACCATAATGAGATCTCCCCAGAGCCTTCACTTATTCAGACTGAATTAGCCCGGTTTGCTCAACCTTTCTTTGTAGGAGAGGTGCTGCAGCCCTTCCATCATCTTCACAGCCATCCATGGGTCTGAACAGGCAGCCTTGGTGTCTCTTACTGACTGATAAGCATCTGAGACACAGACTTACTGTAACTTACACCTCCATTCTCAAGACCAAGAATATTTCAATCTAATGTACCTGCTACAAGTTGCTAGTAGCATCCTTTTGGATCTGAAGAAGTAAAGCATCTGAGGAAGAAGATATTTACAGGTTGAAATAATGCTATGGGAAGACTGAAAAATGGTATTTGAGTTTTTAAAGAATATACCTAACCAGTAATCTGAGATCAAGCAAATAATGAGTTGTTATTCTTCTATAACAGCATTCATTGAGAAGTCACTGTCACGCTCCAATATAAAGGAGGGAGACGAGGTTCTTAGATTATGTGTATACCCGGCGTGAGATTAAACAGCAACGGTTCAAATGTTGGTCCGACCAGTTTATTACCAATATTGACCAGGGAGATGGGGAAGGCGGACACTGTTAAGGGTGATGGGGAAGGGAAGGCGAGCAATAGGAAAGATAGGAAAGAAGCAAGGATTTGTACAACGTGGGGATAGTCACCAGCCAGGATCCTACGGTTTGTCCAGTTTACAGCGGCTCTGATGGTCCGAGGCAGAAGAGCAGGGGTGGCAGAAGTGGGGAGAAAAGCAGCAGCGACGGGCAGCCTTGAGCAGCAATCAGTTGTCCCGGAGAAGAGGCACTGGGTTAGCACAGGGGCAAGTCCAGGAACCGCGTCTGTCAGCACCGTAGAAGCAGCGAACAGTGATCAGCTCATGAGGGTTCAGATGGTAGAACACCTTGAAGGAGCGGCGAGGTCCAGGAGAAAGCAGCATGTCTCAGGCAGCAGGCCCAGGAGGGAGTTCAGCAGCAGGGAATCAGCTCATGAGGTTTCTGATGGAAGAACACCAACAACCTCATGGTGGTCGATCCCTCTTTTATCCTCCATTTCTCTTGCCTCTGTGCCAAATCCCGTGCTAACGTGCCAGGCAAGCGTCTCCTGAGATGGCTATCTCCCCACGGAGATGAGTACCACACAAAAGAGTGTTAAGCGGCCACTGAGCTGCAGCTTATCTCTTTCGTTGTCCCAGGACATGCCCATCTGCTTGTCACTTAGCCAAAGGATTTCGCAACCCTTGCCCAGGACTAACTTGGACGTGTTTGGACATGTTCATCAGCAAACTTTGAGGCGTCGATATAAAATAATAGTCTCTTACAGTCACCTACAAACTAACGTTAAAAAATACATTATAATTATTAGATATTTATTACTGCACAGCTGTGACATGTGTTGTATGTATACAGCAAAGAGAAGGAGTAAGATAGGATAGAGGCACAGACTTCCTTAGCAAATCAGTGCCAAAATTGAGATAAAATCTTATAAAATGATGGGCTGAACCTCATGAAGTTTAATAATCTGATTAAAGAAACTGAGGTGGCTTATGAAAGCAGAAAGGGAAAGTCAGATGACCTGAGAATGCTTTTCCCTCTGATAATAATTAGCTTATAACATTTTTATTATTACTAAAAGGCATATTGACTCCTAGATTATTACTTTTAATTGTATCAGATATGTTTGGTGTATTATTTCCAGGTCTGCCACAACTCTTCATATATTTCACTACTATATTTACCCTTTTGAAAGTATAGTCTTAAGTTTTATCCCTAGGTGCTCAACTAGAGGCCAGCTCTAAAAGCTACATGTCTTTCTTGTGCTGGAGATCTCAATATTCCAGATGAAGCTTCGTGAGAACAGAGGGGGATAACTGGACATTTCTCTTTTGATGCACTCCAGGATACAGCTGGTCTTCTGGGCTGCAAGCACATACTGTTGGTCCGTGTTCAGCTTTTCTTCTGCCCTGACGCTCAAGTCCTTCTCCACAGGGCTACTCTCAAGAAGCTGTTTTCTGAGTCTGAACTCATATCTGGGGTTACAGTGATCCAGGTGCAGCACCATGAATTTAGACTTAAACACATTAGCTTCTTGTAGGCCCACTTTTCAAGCTTATCCAGGTCCTTTTGGATGGCAGTCCTCCTTTCTCAGCTTAGTGTCATCTGCATATATACTGAATTTCCACTCAATCCCACTGTCTAGGTCATTGATTAAGATCTTAAATTGCACCAACCCCAGTATAGGCCCCCTGAGGGATATCACTCATCACCAGCTTCTACCTGGACATGGAGCCATTAAGCAAAACCATCTGGATTCAACCATCTGGCTTCAACCATCTGATCAATTCCTTCTCCATTGACTAACCTGCCGTTCAGATCTATATCTTTCCAACTTAGAAATAAGAATGTGCCAAAGGACCATGTAAAAGACCTTGTACAAATCCAAGACACATCAATTGCCTCTATTTTGTCCACCAATGCCATCATACCATCATAGAAGGCTACTAGATTAGTCAGACACTATCTGTCCTCGGTGAAAACACGGTGGCTGTCTTGGATCAACTCCTCACCTAAACACAGCTTCCAGGATAAACTGTTCTATTATCTTCCTCAGCACAAATATGAACCTCAGAGGCCTGTAGTTTTCTGATTCTTTCTTTGTATCTTTTTTAAAAATGGAAGTGACATTTCCTTTTTTCCAGACACTGGGGACTAAGCCTGACAGCCATGACTCTCTGAATGTACTATTGAGTATCTTGAAAACTACAGCAGTCAGTTCTTCAGGACTCTAGGATGCATGTCCTCAGACCCCATGGCCTTGTACACATTCAGTTTCATCAGGTGGCCTTGAACTTTTCTCTTTGCTGGCACTGTGAGGGATTTTGTACTCCTGATCCTCACTTAAATATTCAGGAACTTGAGAGATGTTAGAAGCCTGACTGACAATGAAACCTGAGGCAGGCAAATAACTTGTTAAGTACCTCAGTCTTTTCCATGTCTGTTGAAGCCATTTTGCCCTTCTCTTTTATCAGAGTATTTGAGCACTATTTGACCTTTCTTTTCTGACCAGTGCATGCGTAGTTTCTCTACATTATTTTTCACATCCCTCACCAAGTTCATTTCCATCTTTGCCTTTGCTGTTCTGATCCCATCTCTACACATTTGACTGGCATCCCAGTTTTATTCCCAAGGCACATGTCCCTACTTCATACTGTCTGTGGATTTCCTTTTTATCCCCCCGTTTTATCAACAGGTATTCATTCAACCATGCTGACCCTCTGCTTCCCCTGCTTGATTTCATGAGCAGTTAAACGTAGAGCTGTTGTGTTCTCAGAAATGTATTTTTGAAGAAGTGAAAGCTCTTCATTCCTTTTCCCCTAAGGACAGCTGCACAGGGGATTTCATCCAATAAATCCTTTAGTGGTTGGAATTTCGCTCTCCTGAAATGCAGTCCTGACTATACTCTTTGCCAGGCCAATATTCCTCTAAATCACAAATTCAACCAGAGCTTTTTTGTTACAACCCAGTCTTTCCCCATATATTTGAACATGTATTGCGAAAAGCTTCACAATGTTACATTACTGAAACAAATACTAAAATCTTTAGTACATGAGAATGCATCTCCTGCTGCCATGATATTGATTAAATTTTTTTTGCAGTATAATTTTGTCTTTCTTAAATATATATGAATAAAAAAAGGAGCAGATTATACTTGAATAGTCTGAAAATTGTATGTAATTTTAAATAGTATAAAGTTAAAATTAAATGTCTTTCTGGTAAGTTTGTCCAAAAACTTTTATCTGCTTGAGTTAAGAAGGATTTGTAATACAAACATATTGCTGAAGTAAAAGAAGAAAATATCACCCCAGTGTCCATTCTGTCTCTACTCTTTCTGATGTGTAACATAACATTCTGACATTGTCTGAAGTTTAAAAATACTCAGGATTTTCATCTGTGAAGCATAAATGTTATGTTTAGCATTTTATCAAACGTTCCTTTCAGGTACTAGTGTAATCTAATTTGCTATTTTTTGCAGTTTACCACATCTAGCAAAATGTTTTACTTTATCTATGGATCCATACCATCTAAATGTTCATTATGAAAGGAAACCAAGAGCCCAAACAGCCTGAGAGAGATTTCTATTTGGGCTACCATAACAACGAGTATGTGTATTAAAGTACATGGCTTAGTTTCTTAAGGCTAATTAATTTCAGCAATTATGGCCTTATACCAGCTGCAGAATGCATTGGTCACCACGTGAAATCAGCTGTGGACAATTATTTTCCACTCTATAGTGGTAAGACCTTGCTGTGTGGAAATATTAATGTCATTATGAGAATTGAATACAGTATATAAAGAAAATAAATTCTGCCGCTTGACTAGAGACTGGCCTATGGGATCTTGAAGATGCTTAATGCAGATGTTTCAATTCTTATTGCTTTCTCTATCATCTGTCAGTATTACATAAGTTATAAAGAACTGAGTAGCTAACCTTCAAAGATTGTTGTTCAAAGGTTGTTTAACTTGCCAGCTTTCCAGAGGATTTATGAGGCATCCACTAATTTGAGAAATGTGAATATATACAAAAAATATATATTTAATATAATAATATTAATATAACAATATTGATCAAACAAAGACAGATTAACTGGCNTTCATGAGCAGTTAAACGTAGAGCTGTTGTGTTCTCAGAAATGTATTTTTGAAGAAGTGAAAGCTCTTCATTCCTTTTCCCCTAAGGACAGCTGCACAGGGGATTTCATCCAATAAATCCTTTAGTGGTTGGAATTTCGCTCTCCTGAAATGCAGTCCTGACTATACTCTTTGCCAGGCCAATATTCCTCTAAATCACAAATTCAACCAGAGCTTTTTTGTTACAACCCAGTCTTTCCCCATATATTTGAACATGTATTGCGAAAAGCTTCACAATGTTACATTACTGAAACAAATACTAAAATCTTTAGTACATGAGAATGCATCTCCTGCTGCCATGATATTGATTAAATTTTTTTTGCAGTATAATTTTGTCTTTCTTAAATATATATGAATAAAAAAAGGAGCAGATTATACTTGAATAGTCTGAAAATTGTATGTAATTTTAAATAGTATAAAGTTAAAATTAAATGTCTTTCTGGTAAGTTTGTCCAAAAACTTTTATCTGCTTGAGTTAAGAAGGATTTGTAATACAAACATATTGCTGAAGTAAAAGAAGAAAATATCACCCCAGTGTCCATTCTGTCTCTACTCTTTCTGATGTGTAACATAACATTCTGACATTGTCTGAAGTTTAAAAATACTCAGGATTTTCATCTGTGAAGCATAAATGTTATGTTTAGCATTTTATCAAACGTTCCTTTCAGGTACTAGTGTAATCTAATTTGCTATTTTTTGCAGTTTACCACATCTAGCAAAATGTTTTACTTTATCTATGGATCCATACCATCTAAATGTTCATTATGAAAGGAAACCAAGAGCCCAAACAGCCTGAGAGAGATTTCTATTTGGGCTACCATAACAACGAGTATGTGTATTAAAGTACATGGCTTAGTTTCTTAAGGCTAATTAATTTCAGCAATTATGGCCTTATACCAGCTGCAGAATGCATTGGTCACCACGTGAAATCAGCTGTGGACAATTATTTTCCACTCTATAGTGGTAAGACCTTGCTGTGTGGAAATATTAATGTCATTATGAGAATTGAATACAGTATATAAAGAAAATAAATTCTGCCGCTTGACTAGAGACTGGCCTATGGGATCTTGAAGATGCTTAATGCAGATGTTTCAATTCTTATTGCTTTCTCTATCATCTGTCAGTATTACATAAGTTATAAAGAACTGAGTAGCTAACCTTCAAAGATTGTTGTTCAAAGGTTGTTTAACTTGCCAGCTTTCCAGAGGATTTATGAGGCATCCACTAATTTGAGAAATGTGAATATATACAAAAAATATATATTTAATATAATAATATTAATATAACAATATTGATCAAACAAAGACAGATTAACTGGCTGCCACTTGTTTTATTTTCAGTATATTGTGAAAATTATAACTGAAAAACAGAAATAATTTTACAGTAGATATAATATAGTATTTGTAACAGTAACTGAGATCTCTGCTTAACTGTACAATTGGGTTAATTTTAGCACTCACCACATATGCAGTTTGATCTGTGTTTTAATAGAAAAGCAGGTGTCTACCTAGGCATTAGGGAGCAATTAACAATTCACTTTGTATAAAACCACAGTGTCTCACTGGCAAAACTAATTGAAGTAAATAAGACATTTTCAATCAGCTAAGAGAAAGCATTAAAACAGCCTTGCAAATTGTCATGACAAATTATCGACTAAAGCACAAAACCTTCTCAGACAGCTTTTACCATGGTGATTGATGAGAATGAAAAATTAATGATATCTTGCTGGCCCAACAAAAGAAAAAGGTGCTTGCCTGACTGAGTAGAATTTTGTGAGGCAGCAATAAAAAATTGAAAATTAATAAAATGCACAAATGCATTTATGCTCTTTCCGTCGTAGTAAGGAAGAAAAAAATAAAAATACAGATTTTCCTTTATCCTCTCAAGACGCAGGCTTTTTTCTGTCTAAGGCCAGAGAGTAATATCACCAGATCAATAGAAAGTGAGATTAGGAAACTGTCATGCATGGTGTGTGCAATGGTATGCAGTTCTCAGTCACTGTCCCCAAAGTCTGGGGTGTGTGGAAGGAGAACTTACACTTAAATCCTAGTTCTAAGGAGATATAGTACCAGTTTCCCACATTCTACACCTATCCCCTTGGTCTGACAAGGAATTGTCACAAAGACTTTCTCAAGTGGCAGGACTAGATGGAAGAACAACAGATGGGTAAGACATAGGTCCAAAATAGCTAGATGTGTTTTATTAAACATTTTCAATTTCAAAGTGGTTTCTTTCCCTTTTCCTAATTGCAACGGACAAGCAGTCATTATACATCGCTTTCTAGTATCATGTTCTCCTGAATCAAAAGAGGACTCCTTTAGTTCTCACTAGCTGCATGGGAAAGCAAGATAAAATGTAGGAAGAAAAAAAAAAAAGCAAAACAAAATGAACAGATGGTTCAACTAGTGAAAAGGAAAGACATTGTCCATAAAAGAGTTACTAAGTTTTTAATTTTTAATTTTGTTTTGTAATGTTAAATAAGAAGAGTCATTTGCATACAGTTTTTGTGTGTGTGTGTGTGTGTCTTTTATGATTTTAATGTATACTTATACCTGTTAAAATATATACTATCTTACTGTAACAGTGAGATACATTTTAGGCTGATAAAAAGAGGATTGTATGTTTAACCATTATATGATGAGACTTGTCAACATGATTATATATCTCTGAATTTATAGAAAAACGACATTGAGTTTATTTAAGCAAACAACCTAGAGAGGCTAACAGGCTCAAATGCTTCCTAACTGCAACAACTTGTGAAAAGAAAGGTAATTAGGGAGGCTGGAGATTATGAAAGTGCTCCAGTCTCTTTCTGAAAGGTCAGATGTCATGCAGACTGCAGCAAATGACACTAATTTTACTGCATCTTATAAAGAATACACGACAAAATGTACGTTTCAATGAGATAACAAATAAGGGAGGGTGGAAGGATTTCATGAATAGAATGAAAAGGAAATGCAATCTTAAAATTTTTGCTCTCGGGAAAATATATTTAATGAAAATTAAAAAAAAAAAAATAAAAAAAGGAAAGATCCCAAGAAAAGAGAATTTCCCATAAGAAGATAATAGGTTGTCTTTATTTGGTACTTTGTAGAATGTAATTTTTGAATGTATATTACGAAATCATAAGTCATCTAACAAGTAAGAAGTGAATCTCTCTGAAGATTCCAGAGCCATAAAAGCAGATGCAGTGTGTGACAATGACCCAAAAGGATATATAGTGAAAATACACTCAAGTAGAAAAATCAAAGTGATGTGGGATTTCTTCATTTGATACAGCTTTTTCTGCACATTGCACTTGGATGGCTTTTAGAATCAAAAGGATGATATTCTTCAAATGAGAAGTGTGGGCACAGGTTTTTTACTTTTTCAGCCAATTTGAGCAATACTTATGTTAACAGATGATAATCACGTTTCAGAGCTGAACTCATCGAGCACAGAAATGTGGAAAAGTTACTGAGCAGCTACGTTATTACATTTCTAATGCTGACAGATAGTGATGGTTAAATCAAAAGAAACCTTAGTGAGGATTTTCCTTTCTCATTTTGATGACTTTTGGATTTTTGTAGAATAAATACAATGATGTCTACTTGATAGACATGCAGTGTTGTCAGAGTTTTTGAGGACTATATATATATATTTTTTGATATCCCTTTGATATAAAAGGGAAGGTATTCACAAAAAGATTTCTGTGAATACCTTCCCTTTTAATTGTAATTAAATGTAAGATCTTAAGGACATTAGTTGAACATTTACAGGTTAGCAATGGATACATACTATAGACCAACCAAGTTTTTTTCCATCTCTCATAATTTGCAAAGTTACAATGCAGTGGTTATGAATAGAACTCAAAGCCCATATTTCATTGCTACTTAATTATATATATATATTATATATATATATGTTATTTGTATCAGTGTGAGCAAAGTGGAACTGTGATGAAGAACAAGCACTAAGACATACTTAAAACTTGCAATAGATTTAAAATTTGATAGCTGAGTTTTTCAAGATTTTGTCTGCAGCATGCAGCTACAGAAAGTATGGTTTTTAAGGAGATGTTATCATAAACATAAACATTTTTCTATTGTGCAGCTAGGGAAACTTAGCTGACTGAGAAACCATTACTTTTTGACTCAAGCTTACCTTTGCATTTTCTATGGAGTCAATGGATAAAAATGATATAACATTCTTCCTGAAAGACAGAGCTTGAACTTAAATATCTTCAAACAAGGAAGACCTAAGGGATCAGATCTTCTATATCTAGAATGAATATACTAATCACTAGGAAGTAATAAAAGCTTTATCTTTTGTCTGCATGTTTAGGGAAAGAAAATAGGGCTGCAAAATACTGAGTGTTAGAAGGGCTTTTCTTAAGAGGCTGTTATCAGTAGTGCCCTACATTGCTGATGAGCTTCCACCAGCACCAGTTCAGGATATTTTTTACCTTTTAAATATCGTTGTAGTATTTACATGTCTCCACATTTAGTGCTTCTGTAAGACTGTAAAATGTGTTAAAATTATCAATGTGCTATAAACTGCCTTCAAATATCCAAGAGTCATAGGGATATAGTATGAAGTGTTATCATTAAAAAATATACATCAGTAGAAGCTGTTGTTTAATATTCATCATTTATAGCATAGTACATGAAATTTTCTGTTATAAAATCCATTGCTATTTGTTTTTTCCCAAATTAAAGGTACATCTGGGAGAAAACTACTCATGTTTTGATGTACTGGTTTTCAGTAGAAACAGAAGCTAATCCAGTCCACCAGGGAGTACCCACAATCCCCTGCTGTATCAAAGGAAGGGAAGCCCTCACAGGAAACCAGCGAGTGTGAACTAGAAGAGTAACCACTCTGATGAAAAAGTAATTCTAATCCAGCTAAACTCAACAGTGAAAGCAAAGCTCTGGGTTTGTGTTTGTCCATTTCTTCTTTAAACTTCCCTGCACTATCATCTCTACAGATTTATCACCCTCAAACAGTTCACTGGAACTGCTGCTCTGGGTTTGCTGGGTGGTACTGGGACTCCTCATTCAAATGTATGCATTCTGCTGTTATAGTCTGTAACACTAGCAATGAGTTAGTTGTGTAGAAGGATGTGGCATACGTCAGTAAAAACCAGATGGATAGAAGAAACAAATTCTCTTTTTACAATTCTCTTAGAGTTTCCATCAGTTCTTCCTGTTGCCTTCTAATTGGACCTTACTGAATATAGTTTGCCAGCCTTTCTGTCAATCTGTGAGGAAAAAAAAAAAAAAAAAGTATTTTATTCCAAATATTAAATCAGTCTTAACTCCAAATTGACTACCGACGGTTGTCCGTCGTTTTAATTCTCTCTCTCAAGGAAAAAAGTCTCCCTTTTCTTTTGTGCCTGTAGCAGTAGCCTTACAGATGTAGATGTGTGAGAGAAAGAATAATTGTGGATTAAGGGATTTTAAACAGTACAAATTTAGGCATAGATCATACATTTTCCTGCTGTCCACTTGGAAGTACTGAACATATAAATTTGCTCTGATTTATTTTTTATATGAAGTAATTGTTCACTTAGATCAATTTTCCACCATAACTGATGTATACATAATACTGTGTGTATTACGGAATTCTACTCCTTGCTGGGGAACACTTCTAACTTCTTTCCACACTGCTTGAAAGAAGTAATTCCAATCACGTATCTTCTATTTTCACTATCTTCGATTCTGGCAAATTAATTTCATCTCAGAAACTAGAAATTACAGTCCTCTGACTTGTTAACATTTCTCTGTAATCTGAAATATTGCTAGATTGACAATTAAAGAATTCCCGATCTGACAATCCGTTGTTGGCTGATCCATTATTAGTTTTCTCACCAAAATGATAACAGGCATTCTGTACAGCCAAGCAATAACTCACTGGAACATGAGCTAAAATTCATACACAGCATGAAAGTTTTCAGTTTCACACTAGTTGTTCATCACAGCTACATGCTGATATCCATCTTTAACTTTTCTCTTTGCCATGCTTTTTCTTGCAATTGTTATTATGCTGAATAATGTTATGGTGTTGCTTATGTGTATCTCAGCACCATTATCACTGGGCTTGATGGTATACTGAAATGACCTCCTTCTTTAGTTTCAACTGTCAGCTCTGGAGATGTTAAGCATGTGCAACATGACTGCAGCAATTAGAGAACAGTGCTAGAGTTGAGTGGGTGTTTACAGCCTCATTTACATAGTTTTTATATTTAGAATATGGTGAGACTTATTTACAAATTCAACCATTCCTGGAAGTTGATTTACAGGATGTCTGACTGGAAAAAGGTCCTCCATATTTGCTCTAAGTAACATATTTGCTATTAATAAATATTAAATAAATCTAAAATATTTAAAGAAAAAAAAATAAAAGAATTAACCATTTTTTTCTTGCCTTTAATACCATTGTCGGAGTGTTTAGAAATGCACACACTCTTCAAATCTTATAGTGGATCTCATTTTTAAGAAAAGCAAACCACTTTATATAATATCCAATTTCATCTTTACCAGTTTATACTTAAACATGAATAATGCAAAAAGAGTACAGTAAAATAACGTTTGCTTATTTCTTTGGAGTATTAGTGACACTCCCTGGAAACAGAATGGCAAAAATGATTCTTACTCGTAGAATCAGAGAGCTTAGGACAGTTCCTATCTGCAGCTTCTTATTCACAGAATTGTGATTAAGACATGCAGCTGATATAATGTAATAATTAATAGAAAACTTACTTTATAACCTGTCAGTTACATTATGGATACATGGAATAAGTACATGAAGGGGTAATTAATTGCTCAGAATAATGTTGGGAAAATGGTTATTCATTTTGCACGTGTACAACGTACCACCAGATAAACTATGCAACAGATGGAGAAGCACAAGTCAAAGTGATGTCTTATAGCTAGTAAAAAATAGGGATTTCTCTATGAAGGCTCTGGAGTCCAGTATTCTCCTTGAATTAAGACTTCTTGAACAAAACATGGTTCAAGAACCAACCATGGTTCAAGAAAACTTGTCATTTTGTGTTAAACAGCAGATGAAAGAGCTGAATATAAAAAAATATATGTTTGCAAGGAGAGAGAAAAAATGTATTTCATCCTTAATTTCAGAGGATGTAACGAATGAGTAGCAGGTACCTAGAAAAGGGTAACTATATCATCTAAGACTCTCTGGAGCATCCTAGACATCTGCATAAGGCTGAGAAGTATCACACAAAACTAGAGAGTATTTGCAGGGTTTGAAGCCAAGCAAATATTTTCTTATGAACCTGGAACTACATGCCTGTGTATAAGTGCCTGAATACTTCTCCAAATTTTTATCCCATTATGTTATCAGGTAGGTTCCTGCACACCATTCATTTTCAGTTTTATAAAATATACTATGTCATCTAATTCCAAACCCTGCCTACCAAGTAAACAGAATATAGCGATGCTTACCTTCAAGTTAAAAAATGAATATTCTCCCTAGGCTACCTCTTCCAGTATTTCATACACTGTAATACAAAAAACTGTCAAGAAAATACAGAAGATACTCAAAATATATCAAAAGACCTGCTTCTCTACTCTTCAGTGTTTAAGATGAAAGTGAGCAAACCATACCAATACATGTTTTTCTCTCAAAGTCACAACATAGCATCATACCAGCCACTATGTGGAAAATCAACAGCTGAAACCAGGCCAACCATGGTTGTCTGAGTGTAAATAGTCTCTTCAATTTTGAAGTGAGGACTGACTCAGCCTCTTTATAGGAAAAGGGAAAATTTGAACCCCCATGACCTGCGTCTGATGCTAGTCATTGTAAAACAGGACTAGTTTCACTGAAATAATGAGACAACTTAGGAACAATCAATCATTTACACTAAACTAAAAGAACTGTAATGTGAATTATGATTTAAGGGGAGAAAGATATTAATTACCGTATGATTTACCTGAGGCCAGCTCTCTTTGGTACAGACTGTTACTAATTCTGGGTACAAACAGTTTTCACAAAAACACAAGTTAATAGACTGTGCTGTTTCCATTTCAGTAGATTTCTCTTGTTGGCTAGGTGATGCCATGATTTCAGCTTTTTCCCAGGCTTTGCAGTGAAAGACTTGCGTTGTTTATATCATCTACTCTAATGAACAGGAGTTGAAAGAGGTCATGTCCAGATTCACTTCCTTGCTGTGTTCTGGGTTTGTGAAATAAAGGTAGCATGACCTTAGGAAAGACCTTTCTATGAGAGTGAATTATTACTTGAAAACTCTATAGGACAAAGATGTGTATTTTCCACAACTTGCAATTTTTATTCACAGATGCCTGAACATTGCTCACATTTCTTGTTCTTTAAAACGTAGTGTTAGTTGATGTGATATATAATGTTCACATTCATGCACTGGTCTTAACGGTTCATTCCATTAAGAAAATTCTTTGAAAAACAAGGGGTGAAATTGTCAAGTGTCACGTGTAGGCCAATGGGTTAGTTGTGTGCCTCTGAACTAATACAAGGACTGTCTCCTACTATTTGTTAAGAATATTGCACAACAGGTTCTAAATAATCAAGATCATTTTAAGAGGACCTCAAACAAGTGCATTTGGCTTTCCATTCTCACACTGTTTTTCTGATTTCTTCTCAAGCAATCTCACAGAGTTGGAACAAATACCTGAATTGGTATTAGTGTCTGGTTATATCAAGACTTGGAACTGTGAATTATGTCTGATTACAACCACTTTATAAGGCAGAATTGCTTTTTAGGGTGGTTGTATTGGTCTTTAGTGGACAAAGGAGATGATGTGTACATCATTGCTATCTTTTAATTTTTGTGTGTGAAAATGACATTTGAGCTAACTATGTCTCTAGTTTCTCCTTGTTTTCTAAGATGCTGCTCACACTTCATTGCTTTCTGGAGCAATCTGAGGAGGAACGGTGATTTTACTAAATCCAACAAAATCCCACAAAATGGGAGAGGCAAGAGTATCCAAGATATGAAATCTTATGTTAGTAAATTTGCAGGGGAAGCGCACGTGCTTTTCTTTGAGGCAAAAACGAAAGATCCAGTCCGCACACCAGTCCGAGCGGCTGGCTTCTGGCCAGGAGCTCCACCCTTCCTCCTCTACCTGCCAAAGCATTAACTCTTTAACTCCCAACATGATGTTCTGATGTGGAATACCGCCAGCAAAAATCACAAAACCGCAACGTAACTTTATAAATGTATATATAAATAAATGCTTATCTTTATGGTGAGAAATATGTCTTTTGAGAAATTAGACATGCTAAATAATAGTAACTACTAGAATTTATCTTTCAGCATTATATAACTATATTCTTTGCCATTTTAAACATCTAATCTGTCATAATATATAGGTATCTTAGAGATATATGAGAGGTCAGATTTTAGGACCCTTATTTGTCCTATTGAGTTCTGATTCACTGATTAGGCATCAAAGGCCAATGTATTTCTTTACAGTCAATATGCACTACAGTTACAGCTGTAATCTCAGTAGAAATCATTTGAGAAGTGTCTAGAAATGCTGTCATGTTTAGCTTGTGATTTAGGAAAAAGAATAACATTGAAAAGAATGCAACAAATTATTTCTTGGACAAGACATAAGGATCTCCAAGAATCTACATATTCCAGTAGTAGTTGGTGTACAACACAGTGAAAAATTAGATGAGCATACACTTGTAAAAGTATGCACTTATGAATCTAAGCATAAATTGATCTACTATAGATGTTCATGAAGGTTTTATTTTGACCCACTTACTGGAAATGAATGAATTTATTGGAAGGAAATCAGAAACTAGCGTAAGTATCATCCTTGTATTTTCTCTTGATGAATTCTGAGGGAGCTGGGCTTATTAATCTTGTAAAAGCTGAAATGAATATAATCCTTTATATAAAACTCTTTTGTTCATTGACGTAAGAAATCAGAAGACAGTTCAGCTGATATGAACTTGAAAAGAAAATTCAGCCCAACTGCCTGACCACTTCAGGGTTAACTACAAGTTAAAGCATTTTATTGAGAGCATTATCCAGATATGTTCTGAACATTAACAGTCATGGGGCATCCACCACCTTTCTAGAAAGCCTGTTCCAGTATTAGACCATCTTTGAGTAAAGAAAGTTTCCTTAATATTTACTCTGAACTTCCCTTGGTTTAGCCTTGTGCCATTCACATCTGTCCTGTCATCGGTTACCAGGAAGAAAAAACTGGCACTTTCCATGACCTGACTTCAGGATGTTTCAAGAGTGCAATGAGATAATCCCTCAGCCTCCCTTCCTCCAGACTAGATAACCCAGCTGTCCTCAGACTCTGTTCATAGGACATGTCTTCCAGCCCTTTTACCCTCGTCAGATAATTTCAAGTATCTTACATCGTCTTTATATTGGGAACCCAGAAATACACAGTCTTCAAGATGAGCCCACACCAGTGTTGAATACAGTGGAAGAATCACCTCTTTTGACCAGCTGGCAGCACTTTAATATGTTTAATATATCCCAGACTGCAGTTTGTCTTCTTAGCTGTGAGGACACACTACTGGCTCATGCTGAGCCCTGATGTCACGAGCACCTTCAGGTCCCTCTCTGCTGAGCTGTTCTCTAGCCACTCCTGCCCTAATCTGCACCTGTGTCCAGCATTAGTCCATCCCATATGCAGAACACAACATTTATACTTGTTGAATTTATGTCACTGTTGGTTTCTTAATGCTCCACTGCACCTAGATCTCTCTTCATGGCCTCTCATTACTCCAGAGAGTCAACAGCATTTCCCAGTTTAGTATTATCTGTAAACTTGTTAAGGATAGATTTAATTCCTGTATTCAGATCAAGAAAACGCTGAATGGAACTGGTTCTGAAATTGAGCCATAGGGAACTCTGAGAGTGACTGGCTACTATCAAGATGTAGTCCTATTCACTAAAGTTCATTTTGCTCTGCCATTCAGCCAAGTCATCATGCAGCACAGCCAGAACCTGTTCATCTCACAGTTGGACGATTTGTCAAGAGGGATACTGTGAGGGAGAATATTAAAGGCCTAATGAAAATGAAGAAAGAATACAGAAAGATGAGAGAACAATTCACAATTTCCATTCCTTACTATGAAAGATATTTTAGAGTTTTCTGTATTAATGGGTACATAAGAAATGGTCAGTATCATTTAATGTCAGTAAGGATGTCTAGAATTTACACTGACAGAAACGAGAAAGTGTAGAATTTGAATGGTTCTAATGTGATTTTCTTATCCAAATACGATTTAGTATATGTGAAATATTTCTGTTGTCTCATAAAATGTGATAAACATGTTTAACAACAGGTGAATCGTAAAAAAAAAAATAAAAATGATTAAGGTTTGGAACTTTGTTTGCTTCGATCTGTCGTGGATTTCTTTAAGAAGAAAGGCTAGGTGAACTGTGTCTGTTTAACCTTGAGAAAAGAAGATTGAGAGGCCACCTGATCCAGGTTTATAAATATCTGAGGTGTGGGGGACAAAGTGGTGAGGCCAGACTCTTTTCAGAAGTGTGTGGAGACAGGACAAGGGGGAACTGACAGAAACTGCAGCTCAGGAGGTTCCATACAAATGTGCGCAAGAGCTTCTTTATGGTGAGGGTGATGGAGCACTGGCACAGGCTGCCCTTTGGGGGTTGTGGGGTCTCCTTCTCTGGAGATACTCAAGACCCACCTGGACGCCTACCTGGTGTAGGGAAGGGGTGTTGGACTCGATGATCTCTTGAGATCCCTTCCAACCCCTATGATTCTATGACTCTGTGATCCAGGATTGATAGTTGCATCTTTAAAGGCAGTGAAGTTTGTACTGAATGTGTGTGCTCACTGTGCATGCATAAAGGGAGTCAAATTCTGCATAGCCTTGCAACTGCTAAGCAACATATGTGCTGTACAAGACTTTCAGCTACAGGACTTCATCTTTGAGGTCATCTGAAAGGAAACTCATTTGAGGACAGTTTGAAACTATCTTGAAGTTTGATTTCTCAAGACCTGCATCTCAGGGACCACATACCTAGCTGGAAATATCCAGAGCTGGTTTGTTGTAAAGTAGTGTGTTCAATATGTAGCTCTGTCTGGAGATCTGTGTATAGCATGTGATGTATCAAGGCATCCAAAAGCCAAGACAACTCTGGAAAATGCAAAAGGCATCATAATTTTTGAAGACTGGTATGTGATAGGACATGCTGTTGAACTAGAGTATAAAGCCTTACAAGCAAAATGAGAAAGAAATAAGAGGGGAAAGAACTTTCCTAGATATTGAGATGCAAACCATTAGGCATTCCTAAGAAAAATGGTCCTCAACATTATATGAAGAATCCAGTTAGAGGCTAAGTCAACTAATAGTGGTAAAAATATGGGAAGCTGCAAGATAATGGAAAAAGACATAGTAAAAGTAAACTTGCAAGACAAAAATGAGAGCAACAACCAAAATTTTATTTTACTAAATGTGTTTATTTCAGAAAGAAATATTATAGACTATTCTAAACGCATATTTATTAGCAGGATGTTTGTGTGTGTAAAAATAAAGGAAAACATGCAAATATGTATAAATAAATCCTGGTGAGTAAAGCTGTAAGCTTTAAAAAGCTTTAAAGACATTTAAAACTTTAAAAGACGTAACACAAAGGCAATTAGAGTAATAATTCTTCCAGCTTTTTAAAATCCAGTCATTCTTTTCCACATCTGTTTTGGGGAGCTAGAATATGGCATTGTGCAAGGTGAGAAATAGCTCAAGGAATGTCAGAGATGATTGAAATAGAGCGAGAAATCAGATTAGAAGAAAGGAAGAGTTTAACAGGAGATGGAAAATAAAAGGAAAATTTGATAGAGAGACTTCTTCCTTCCACTTTTCTTTCCCTATCTTTCTTCTCTTCCTTTACTTTCTTTTGCTGTTATTGTATAATATTTCTCTGACAATGCTGGAACTACAAGTTTTCTTCTCTAAAACTCTGTTATCTGAGGACACTTAGTTATATCAATAAAGTCCAAGACTCCAAGCGTTTCTTCCAGGTTGGTGCCTTCAGCCCATTCAGGACAGTGCTCTTATTTGCCCACCTCCATATTTCAGGGTTTTGTCAAATTCCTGGTTATTCAGAGTACTATTCTTCTATGCACCAACTGAGATACAGAACTTGGATTTAATTAGTCATTAGTCAAAAATAGAAGAAAAACTGTATTCTCTTTGAGTCATAATTTACCTTTTAATCAGTGAAGCAGAGGTGATAACTGGAGCTGTAGTATGATAAAAAACTAGTATTTTCTTCATACTATTAGTTTTTATTCAAACAGGTAAAATCACTGAAGTATTTTCTAACAGCTTCCAATTACTTAATCAACTAAAAAGGTAGCCTTTTTTCAGAAAATAGACAGTGATGTGGTAATAGGTTAGTTACAAAAGCTTTCCTTCATAAATCACGTTTTCTACTGTCAACAGATAACCTTGTTAGACTCCCGTTATTCATTCACTGCCTTAATGCAGAACTAGAGTACTGATCTCACAAGATACTAACAAAGGTAATTCTGTTTCTCGTTTTTCCACTTCACTTACTAACTTACACTGCAGCACAAATAATATGCATGGTAGATGAGGCTTCAGATGAGTACACCGATAGTTTAAGATATAGTGGAAATTAGTGTAATTTTGGTTTACTTAAAAATCTTGCTGGAAATGAAAGAAAGCAGGTGGATATGGAAATAAATAAATAAATAAATAAGGCATTCCAAAGAGAGTGGAAGTATTATTAGGACCAATCATTCAGAAATTTGTTAGTAGTTCTTTGTGAAAACATGAGACTGTGTCTAAAATTACAAAGTTCCAATACTTCCATCTCTTGTTTCTCTTCTGAATCCCGAATTATTCAGATGTTTTATGGCGTAATATCTTTGTGGTTTTTTTGTGACTTTTTTTTTTCTTCACTATTTAATTTAATTTGTTTTTCTGATGACAATATATATATATCTTCATGAGCTGGAATTTTAATTGGAATATCAAATGTTTTGAAACACTAGGGACACTTCTGGAAAGATTTTTGATTGTACCTGCTATCTGAGGTAATCCCAGAACAGTGCAAAACAGACACTGAGGAGTTTTCTTCTGTCCACGTAGGTAAGCAAGCTTGCCAAAATTTTTGAATCAACCAAAACAAATTTAAGTGTGTAAAAATGTGACTTCTTAAATTCAACATAAACCTACCTTTGGCAATTTGAAGGTTTATGTTTTGTTTGAAAACCTAGAAATATGGACTCATGATAATCCAAGTACCCATTTGCTCAGTATGTATTGTAAAAATAATGACTAAAATGGTTTTAAAAAGTTTTCAGAAATACCTTTTTTTTATTATTTTATTTATCTATAACACAGGCAACATAAATAAACTGATCAACATTTACCCGAGAAAATTAATGGATTTGCTTGCAGATTGCAGTTCATGAATAATCCAGTGCAATAAAAAAGATTATGTTCATATCCTATATACTTTTATTCATTATGTTGATTTAATTTTCAAACATCCATATTTTCATGGGACCCATATTCTCTAGAAAAGTAAAATATTTCATTGAAGAACTTTCTTCTTCAAGATCTTCAATTAGTTACAATAAAAACAAATTTGTAAAGAATTTTGGCTGATGATAACGCATAAAATTTTTCAGTATCAGTTTACCATCATTGCTAGATTTCTTCTGGAAATATATATTTTTTTCTAAGTTGTTTAAACAGAGACAAGCTGTCTGCTTTGGAAATCCTATTATTGACCCTAGATACTAGCAATATCCATGAACATCTTCTTCTAGTATATCAGAATAAGGTCTTCATGCTTTTCCAAGATCAGAAGGTAGCAAACTCTATTGCAAATAGTTGATATTAACTTCCAAACCATTACTTCTGAACTGATTACCTTTGTTTCCATGAATTCAAGTGTTCAAAGGAAATTATAATTCACAGCTTAAGTTTATATTGTATTATCAGATTTTTCAAATGTTGATTCTCATATATTGGGAAAATTACTTGATGTAGTGCATCACTTAAAAGAGTGAACCGTTCATTTCAAGTAAAAATTAATGGTATATCTGTAGTGGAACAACATTTCCTTTAGAACAGAGATTTCTTAGGGTAACGGGTAAGAATAAATATCCATGTATTTTGTACTTGGTTATATTTTTCCGTTCAAAATTACTCATTATCTAATAATGTATTCAAGAACTAAGACATTAAGAAGTTTCCAAAATACAGTTAAAATAATCATACTACTCTATTATCACACAGTATGGCAACAAAATTCTACTGTTAGAAATCTCATATATAGTATTACAGTAATTATTATGGCCAAAGAGCATTCAACATCTCCAGCAGTTCACTTTAACTCAAGCAAGAGCAACTTTGATTTTTAGGCCCAGAAATCGCATAACTAATAATTCATTAAGAAAGAACCAAAGCTCTGAAAGTTGCTGCATATAGGATATGCACAATTCTGAAGATCTGTGCGACATATCACATGCATTTTCTGAATGCTTTCATTTGATCACCTTATTTTCTCAGCTGGTCAAAATGTTGTTGCAATGGTCTCTTTTCACCCATCTACTTGTTATTCATGTACTTTCAGTCAGATTCGGGCATTGCCTAAAAATGAATACATACTTGAAGAGTTGCATTAACAACAATGAATTTCTATATTAGAGGCTGCCAGTAACTTACTGGCTGTGTACATCATAGATGACTGAGGAAGGTGTGAGAAGAAGAGATTGCGATTTCCTAACCCACTTGAATTGTAAATAGTCTTGGTAACAGAGTTGTTATGCAGGCTGAAATCATGAATAACAGTATTTTCCCAAGCATTTGCATGCACGTACACACCATAGTGTCTGGAAAAGAGATTTTGCTGTGCAGAAATGTGTTATTTGCAAGTTGGATCACCTGACGGCTTAAGAGATAAAATGGTATTTACTACATGCCTACTGCAATATTTTCTTTTAGCAATATAGTGCAGTGGGACCTCTTTGAAAACAGGAAAAAACAGCCAAGGATGTAGCTGTAGTAATGCATTGCTATTCTCCTCATAGAATATTCTCCTCATAGAATTTGATATCCAGTTTAATTCTTGTTTGAAATGTATAAGCTCAGGAATTATATCATCTGTTTGAAATTTGTTATTCTAATACAATAATGTTTTCCTTTAGGTGCACAACAGAGATACCTGGAGGAACCACAATGATACCAAAACATTAGAGTGACTAAAAATGGTCAAATAATTTATGCACCTGGAAATAGGAAACCATCTGGAAGGAAGGAAGCAGAATGAGAGCAATATTATCCTCCTCAAAAATGAAACGATGTGAATGAAACTTCAGCTCAAGTTAGTGTTGATTTTGTAGAGCTTTAGACCAATATCATGCGAGTCCTGCAAACCCAGAAACTACTAATGACTGGAAGATGAACTTAACATTCTGCTTGAATGAAGGTACAAATGAATTCAAGAAACAGAAACAAAAGACAGGCTGTGAAAATCTTCCTTGTTCCAAATTTAGCTGATATATTCTTGCCCTTTCTTCTTTGGACATGAAGAATAGTGGTCACATCTCCTATCATGTTTTCCTCAATTATTATTATTATTTTAAAATCTATTCTATGTTGAGAGATACAGAAGAAAAGGTAAAATAAATTAAATTTCAGGAACAGACAACAACCTGAAAACCTAAGTAGTTCACAGTCTGACAATTTGTACATTTTTTACTTTCTGGTTAACAACAGCTAATAGGCACAGCTAAGTTAAATGTTTGTTTAAAGTCTGCTTAACCTCTTGCAATAATTGTTTCTACCAAAATAAATAAATAAACTAATTAAAAAAAAAAAAGAGAGAGAGAGAGAGAAAATCAAATTGTATATATCTCACATTCAAGAATAAAATAAAAAATAATTGTGCAAACTAAAAGACTCAAACGTAGAGATGAAATCTCTAAAACATCTTGTCAAATCTTTTCCAGAAGCTTCTTCCTACTAGAACCATTCTTTTGGAAGGGTTTATTAAATGATGTCCTTCATTTTGGGAAGACTAGAAAACTAAAGTACAATTTGTATCCTGGCACAGACCATCTGCTGTGAAAAGTTCCCTTATCAAGAGAACAGAGGGACAAGTTCCTAATTAATTAGTTATTTTGGGAGAGTTGGATACACTTTTTCCAAGATGGTTACAGTTGATAAGACAATCATCTGTCTGTCAAGCTGTGTCTTTTTGCCTGTTAGTCTAGCTAGAATATTGGAGAAAAATCAGAGAGATGTTTATTGCTTATATCGTTCTTCTCCTTCCTCCTTCCCCCACCAAGTGAAAGTTATTCCAAGAACTGAATCGCTGAATGTAGTCATAGCCTTTTTTATCCAAAGTTGTTTTGTTCTCTTGTTCATGGTGAACATACGAATGTCCCAATGAAAGCATATCAAGGACAAAGGGTATTATGGGAGTGGATTTTAGATGTTATTTATAGCAAGATTTTCTAATGTGGGGCTATTAATAGCAACTCTTTGCACAAGAGGTGAATGAACAATACAGATGTCTCAATCTCTGCTGAAGGAGCTATTCTTTCCATGAAGAAAAACTCTGTTTGTACAAGGCACCATTTACAAGTCTATTGTGTTTTTTTTTATAGCTATGAAATAATGTTGTTTTTATCTCTTTCAGCTCAGCTAGGCTGCCGGCTTCCGTTTGGCAGCTTCACAAACAATCTGTGTGCAGCAAGCCATGCTTAGAAGCTCCCAGAGTGGATGACAGGAAAGATTGCACACTGAGACAGGGAGACAGCATGGTTTCCTCATAAAACCAGGCTTTGAAGCCCAGGATCATAGGGAAGTCTAGTAAAGAGAGCAGGTATTTAAAAATCCCAAACAGACTTTACAAAGAATAACAAAAAAGAATTTGAGTGTTTTCAACTTAATCCACAGAGAGGGCATGAAAGATAATGTGAGCTTTTAGGACATAAGTATATCTGTAAGTCTGCACTTTTTTCCTTCTATAAAAAAATAATGTTTCACACACTCTAATTCCCATAAATTGAAATTAATAATGAAAGTGGAAATATGAGAAGACAGAAAGAAAAGTAAATTATGTCTCAGATTACAGCACCCTGTAATCTGTGTCTATTACAAAATGGATAGTAAGCACAGTGGGAGTTTTATACATTTCCATCCTGAAGTTGTAAAATCACATCTATGATTTAGGAAGATTAGTTTTTTCTGTAGGAACTGATCAGCTGTAAGACTCCGAGAAACTTGTTTAAACAAGCCTTGAATTGTCCAGATAGATAACAGCTCAAAATTCTATCAGAATGTTTACTAGTAATTGAAAAATCCTTCCTTATCCAAATTTCTGTTTCCACTTGCAAAAATCTCCAATAGTCAAAGGGAAAGAGATGCTGCTAACCTAATTTCTATTCTCAACTATTTTTTTTTTTTCTTTTCACTGCCTCACAACTGTATTTGGTGAGATAAAACAGAAAAACAGCTTAAGCAGTTTGAGAGTTACATTAAAGAGATATGGCAGAAATGCAGCCCAGTTTATTTCCCGAAAAGCCGTTATCAGTTCAAAACTAAGCTTATGAAAATATTTGAAGTTTTTTTCTGGGAAAAGAGCTTTTATGCTAATCTCATAAATTCACTCTAAAATAAATTAACAATAATAGTACTAAGAAAAATATTAGAAGACTGTATGTTTTCTATGATACTTTTCAAACAATTTGTCTCCATTCCACACGATTTAGTGGAGAATGTTTAGGAGATACTTGATCTGAAAATCCAATATCATGAAATAAATAGCTCTTATCTGCATGGGACAAACAGTTCAATTCTTGGAAACTGGAAGCAAGTTTTTGTTTTCTTCATCAGCACTTTCAGTTTCAATCACTACGATCAACAAAAGCATCATCTTAAAAAACATAGCAGTACATACTCCTACATCTCCACAGATCTGCCACATAAGAGGAAGAGACGTAGCCAGCATAATACAGTTTCTTGAGAAGGCACATTTTTGAAGAGAAAAAAAAACTTTGTGACCTTCTATATGATCAAGTATTTACAACAAAATTTAACTATTCAATATTAAAGGAACTGTCAGTGGAAAAATAATTAAACCTATATTTTTACTGGGAAGGAAAATTGTGACTTTGTCTTGACATTTTGTAACAGAAAAAAAAATCTAATTTGTTGGAGGAATTCTATCAACACAAATTATTCATGCACCTATAGAAAAACAATGGCATATCACTAACTGGATTTTCCCCCTTGAATGAAGCATGCAAATTAGTATCCAGATTAATGAATTGAGAATGCATGAATAGAGAATGTTTTTGGTTCTTAAACAGAATGAAGAATGCATATCCTTTATGGTCTATCGTTATGTTTGTATTTTCAGCAACAAGAAATAAAATGATAGCACAAAGACATTAACAAACACTTTTTAAGAAACGTACAGATTAAAGCCCAGCACCAGAATTCAACTACCTTACTTGACAATTTTATAAATTTGTTTATGAGATCACAGATCCTGTTGCCAGGAATGATCCCCTTGAAAATCTTTTCACTTCTGATTTTCATTGAAGTATACTTGACAAAAATGTTCAATATTATGGAAATTATCTATTTTTTAATCAATTCAACATCTCAGATTGTGTTGATCTTTAAATTTAATTAGATGCTTTGCAGCAGTAAGGTGGGATTGTTACCAGATTGCACCCCAGACAAATACAGGGCAGATTAAAGCAAGGGTTTTTTGTTTTGTTTTTGTTTTGGTTTGGTTTTGTTCCCTTTTTTAGGTCAGCTATCTTAGCAGTTATTTTGAAGGTTCTCATGGCTGGTAAAACTGACTTCTATTTGAATGAAATAACCCGTATATGACTGGTTGTATTCAATTCTTCTGCTGGAGATTTTGGAATCAAGAAGAGCACCAGATGTATTAAACGGTCTTTAGTACATTATAAATAATTCTCTCTTAGAGAACATTAACTTTCTGAAAGCTTCCATGGAAACTGTAGTTCTCTATTCAGCAATACACTGCAAGCCAAGTGTGGCACAAACAGCTGCATGGATGTTCCCAACAACTTCCTTGCCACAGCTTAAAATCTGACTTGGAAAATGTAATCCTTCCAGGAATATTTCAGATATTGTTCTATCTAAACCTGACCCTTTGCTGAGAAAATCCTGACATTTGTACAGATTTGGATAACATGTCTGAAGTTTTCGGATTTCCTAATGTGCACCCTATATAAGCATCAAACAATTTTGATTTTAGCTGTCAGCTTCCATCATAAAATGATGCACAGCACAAACTGTAAGCATAAAATCAGTACATTTTATTATTGTTCTTCAAGTCATTCCTTAACTTGCAAAATGCTTACATTGTTATTTCAAATGGAACACTTCAATTTTTATAGGCTTTTTTTTTTCTTTTAGCTATCAATGTCTGAAAACCTATATATATTTATAAGGCAGATTTTATATAAAAAGATTATTTTCTCTATTAGGTTACTAAAGACTGAAAACCAGATTTCCTGGTTTTGGTTTTGGTTTGTTGTTGCTGTTGTTTTCCTGATTAGTTAAGTCTACTGAGCCATGGCATGTAAGAATTTCTACTACTTCTAAGTATATGATATCCCATCAGTAAGGAATGTAAAGATGCTGTTAGTGCATGAAATTAAATCATTTCAAGTTGCAAAGGACCTCCAGGAAAGGGTCAGAAGGTGAGATTCCAATAAATAGATCTTAGGTGTCTATAAGGAGATTCTTTTGGGTTAAGGAATGATTATTTGCAGATGCAGAAAGTTGAACTATAAGTGGACCTGTGTCTACTGGTTGAAGTACAGGCTTGAGAAATAAGACTTCTGGCTCTTACTGTTACTGAAAATTTGTCTTTGGGTAGTTTAACCATCCAATTTTTGTTTACCTTTCAGTAAAATAGATGTCATCAGTACTTATGATTTTAAAGTACCACAGATTGATTATGATTTTAGTAAGTCAGTAGGGAAGAGATTTCATTCTTTTCCTATCAATATGGTTGAAAGATTTCATTTCATTACATAGAAGGAATTGTTCTTTATATAAGTGTTTTATTTAGTATTGAATGGAATAATACTCTTCCAAAAGCACTGAGAACTAAAATACTGATGCAATCTTAAATTAGTCCTATAAAAAAGATCTATTGAATAGGTAAAGTGGAAGTCCAATCAAATGAATACTAAATGCAGATTCTCTGACTGATTTAAAAATACATTTGCTGAACCTCTAAATCAGCTCAGGGGTATGTAAGAAACACGTGAAACATATGGAATAATATCTGTATTTGATATAACAGAAATGCTTTTAACTAACGTGAGATAAACTGTGTTTTCATATAGGAAAATTCCATATTTGTATTTTGAATTTGTAGAAAATGAAGGAGTTTAAAGAAGGGAAATCTTAAAAAAAAGCTGAAGTTACGACACATACCAGGTTTTATAGAGGTATAGAGAAATCACAATGAATATTTTTGTGTGACTACATGAAAGAGAAGTCTATGTCAGTGTAAAGTGCATTGCCAGCAATATTTAAAACCATATCTGGAGGTACAAACTGAAGAGTAGATATGGCTAAAACAAATTTTGGAATTGTTTTCTTGGAAGTCATTTGCAAAATTTAAGAACCTCATTTCCACAATTCAGTTTCACATGCTGACTGCATTAAAGCAGCTTATTTAGCTTCAGATAAATTACCAGTATATGTGAAAAGGAGTTTGATTTATTATACATTACTTTGTGGCATGAGTTTATGTAAACAGTAGATTCACATACATACTGCTATATTTGATTATCAAACATTTATTTTGAAATACTTTAAAATAGATGACATAAAAGATAACAATTTGAATCATACCTAACAATTTGTACATGACAAACTAATATAGTATGTCATTTAAAAGAACCTGTAATAACACATTTTCAGTAACATACTGTTTGTACAGGTCAATTTCCAAAAATGTAAATGCCTTTCTTTAGGATATGCTACAGTATAGTGTGTATATTGTTTTTTAGTATGCTGTATATTGTACTATATAGTTACATAGTAAAGAAGCAAAGCTTGACTTTTGCATTGAATAATAAATAGACTCCACATTCTGTCCTGCCTTTATTGTCTAAGTTGTCTTAAAGTGTCTGTCCTGAACAGTTACATGCAAAACACTAGAGACAGTGAGTTCTATTTTATGAAAGAGTTGCAAAACCTGAAAATAACAAACAAAAGCACTGCTACTGAGATTGGGGCATCTATGTTCATACAAAACTGGACAGGATAATATTCAATAGCAGATTACGAAAGATCTATTAATATAAACTCTAGTAATAGCTTCTGCAGTCTATGTGAAGTTAATCTATTTCCCACTTCTCATATCAAAATCACTCTCAAGTGCTTTGATTATTTTTCCACGGCCCAAACTCTAGTGATGTGGAACTAAATGATGTGAAAAATAACAAGGGCTTCTAGGTACATAGGCAGGAAGAAACAGACCAAGGACAGTATTCCCCCTCTGATTAATGAGGATGGAGAACTGGCTTCCTCAGACTTGGAAAAAGCTGAGGTGCTCAATAAGTGCTTTGTCTCAGTCTTCACTGTTGGTGAGTCTCCCTGGGTCTACCAGGGCCCTGATCCTGTAGATGTGGGTGAGAGGAGTGAATTCTGTTCTGCTGTAACAGTGGAACAAGTCCAAGACCTCCTCATGAAACTGAATGTATGTAAGTCCATGGGGCCAGATGATATGCATCCCAGGGTTCTGAGGGAGATGGCTGTTGTGGTTGCTAAGCCACTCTCCATCATATTCGAAAAATCATGGCTGTCTGGTAAAATTCCTGGTGACCGGAAAAAGGAAAACAGTGATTCCATTTTTAAGAAAGGGAGGAAGAATGACATGGGGAACTATAAGCTGGGAAGCCTAGCCACTGTGCCTGGGAAGATCATGGAGCAGATCCTCCTGGTTACAATGTTAAGGTACATATGAGACAGAGAGGTGATCCAAGACATCCAGAATGGTTTCACCAAGGGTAGATCTGCCTGACCAGTCTGGTGGCCTTCTATGATGGAGTGACGGCACTGGTGGACAGTGGAATGGTCACGGATGTCATCTATCTGGACTTCTCAAAGCTTATTGAGGTTCAGCAAGGCCAAGTGCAAGGTGCTGTGCATGGGCCGGGGCAATCCCAGGTATTTATACAGACTGGGGGAAGAACTCCTGGAGAGAAGACCTGTGAAGAAAGACTTGGGGGTTCTGGTGGAATAGAAGTTGGATATGAGTCAGCAGTGCACACTTGCAACCTGGAGAGCCAACTGTATCCTGGTCTGTATTAAAAGAGGAGTGGCCAGTAGGGAGAGGGAGGTGATTGTCTCCCTCTACTCAGCTCTTGTGAGGTTCCATCTGGAGTACTGCATCCAGGCCTGGGGCCCCCAGCACAAGAAAGATGCAGAGATCTTGGAATGGGTCCGGAGAAGGGCAACTAAAATGATCAGAGGGCTGGAGCACCTCTCCTATGAGGAAAGGTCAAGGAAACTGGGCTTGTTTAGCTTGGAGAAGAGAAGGTTCTGGGTGGACATCATTGTCGCCTTCCAATACTTGAAGGGAACATATAAACCAGAGTGGAGATGACTGTTTACATGGGTTGATAGTGATAGGACAAGGAGGAATGGTTTTAAACTAAGACAGGAGAGATTCAAGTTAAATGTTAGGAGGAAGTTTTGCACCCAGAGTATGGTGACACTGGAACAGGTTGCCCAGAGAAGTTGTGGGTGCCCCATCCCTGGAGGCATTCAAGGCAAGCTTGGATGTGGCTCTGGGCAGCCTGGTCTTGTGGCTGGTGACTATGTTCATGAANTCAAGGAAACTGGGCTTGTTTAGCTTGGAGAAGAGAAGGTTCTGGGTGGACATCATTGTCGCCTTCCAATACTTGAAGGGAACATATAAACCAGAGTGGAGATGACTGTTTACATGGGTTGATAGTGATAGGACAAGGAGGAATGGTTTTAAACTAAGACAGGAGAGATTCAAGTTAAATGTTAGGAGGAAGTTTTGCACCCAGAGTATGGTGACACTGGAACAGGTTGCCCAGAGAAGTTGTGGGTGCCCCATCCCTGGAGGCATTCAAGGCAAGCTTGGATGTGGCTCTGGGCAGCCTGGTCTTGTGACTGGTGACTATGTTCATGAAAGGGGGGTTGAAACTAGGTGATCTTTGAGGTCCTTTTCAACCCAGGCCATTCTATGATTCTATGATAAAGACACTACCACTCATTTTTTCCTTTTAATACATCCTTGAATGTGTTAACAAGGCCTTTTGACATCAGATCCAAATATTTCCTGCCACCTGAGGTGTCCAGATGCTGCTTATTTATGTGAGTGTGGCCATAGGCTCAACATAACAATCGCCATTCTGCAGAGTTTAAAATAGTGAGCACTTTAACAAAGCAACCAAGTCAGTGCACCTTCTAGTTTAGGTCCAGGGACAGGGTCAGGAGGCCTAAGGTCCATCTGGAAGTAGTTTGGCAAGGGGTACAAAAAAGAAAGTATAGCTTCTACTGGTTCATCAGCTAGAAAAGGAAAGTTCAAGAGGGTATAACCTCACTAGTAAGCAAGACACGCAAGAAGGTAACAACAGACAAGGACAATGCTGAGGTTCTCAACAGATTTTTGCTTCAGTTTTTACTGGCAACAGCTCTTCACTCAGCCTTCAAGTGTATGGTTCTGAAGATGGGAACTGGGGGGGGGCAGTGTCTCTCCACTGTAAGCCAAAGATAAGGTTTGCAATCATTGAGGGGACTCGAATGTCCATAAGTCTACAGGTCCAAATGAGATGCATTCAGAAGTCATGGCAGTCNGACAGGGTCAGGAGGCCTAAGGTCCATCTGGAAGTAGTTTGGCAAGGGGTACAAAAAAGAAAGTATAGCTTCTACTGGTTCATCAGCTAGAAAAGGAAAGTTCAAGAGGGTATAACCTCACTAGTAAGCAAGACACGCAAGAAGGTAACAACAGACAAGGACAATGCTGAGGTTCTCAACAGATTTTTGCTTCAGTTTTTACTGGCAACAGCTCTTCACTCAGCCTTCAAGTGTATGGTTCTGAAGATGGGAACTGGGGGGGGCAGTGTCTCTCCCACTGTAAGCAAAGATAAGGTTTGCAATCATCTGAGGGACTCGAATGTCCATAAGTCTACAGGTCCAAATGAGATGCATTCAGAAGTCATGGCAGTCACGTGAAGTCCTTGGTGACTGGAAAAAAAGCAGTGTCATACCAATATTTAAGAATGGTAGAGAGAACAACCAAGGGAACTGCTGACCTGTCAGCCTCACTTCAGTGCCAGGGAAGATCATGGAACAGATCCTCTTGGAAGCTATGCTAAAACACATGGAAGAGAGAGAGATGATATGAGACAACTATCATGCCTCCACCGAGGACAGATCCTATCTGACTAACCTAAGAACATTCTTTGATGGCATAACAAGGGAAGAGACACTGCTGTCATTTATCTGGACTGTAGGAAGGCCTTTGACATAGTTCCACTACATCCTTCCCTCCAAACCAGAAATATATGGATTTGATGGACAGACAGTTAGATAAACAAGGAACTGATTACAGTATCATACCCAGAGAGTAGCAGTCAATTTTTCAATGTCCAGATAGGTAACAGTGACAAGTGATGACTCTCAGGGGTCAGTGCTGGGACTGATGTTATTTAATGTCTTCGTAAATTATACCAACAGCAGGATCAAGTGCGCCCTCAGTAAGTTTGCGAATTAAACTCAGTTGTGTGAGCAGTTGATGCATCTGAGGGACAGGATGCCATCCAGAGAGACCTAGATAGGCTCAAGCAGTGGGCCCGGGAGAACCTCATGAGGTTTAACAAACCCAAGAGGAAGGTCTTGCACCTGGGTCCCCAATGACAGTCCCCATTGTTAGTATAGTTTTGAGGACTTAAGGATAAATCATAGACTTGCCTTGGGGATACTGATGGATAGTAAGCTGACCATGAACCAGCAATGTGCCCTTGCAGCCCAGAAAGCCAACTGTACCTTGGACTGCATCAAAAGAAGAATGGACGAGTCAAGGGAGATGATCCTGCCCCTCTACTCTGTGCTGGTGAGCCCTCACTGGGGCTGTTCTGCCAGCAGAAGAGAAGCCCCTGGGGAGACCTGAGAGCAGCCTTCCAGTATCTGAAGGGGAGGTATAAGAATGAAGAGGACAGACTGTTTATCAGGATCTGTTGTGAGAGGACAAGGATTTCAAAGTAGAAGTGGGGAGATGCACCTGTTTACTACAGGGTAGTTGGATTAGGTGATCTTCAATGGTCCCTTCCAGCTCAAGTGATTCTACTATCTACAGAAGAGCAATCCATGTTTCCTAAAATAAAATCAGTAGCTGATCACTGAAGGAATGTGAAGTCACTCAGAACAGAGAATCCAGGCCTTCATCTTATCTGTCCTGATTGTCCTCAGCCTTTCCATTGTTCTAAATATCAGACTTCAAGTGATTTCTCTAGCATCATCTGTTTACATGATACTATTATAGTGAAAAAAGAAAACTGTGACAAGTAGTACCTAGAGAAAGAGAATATGTGAGACTGTGTTGATTTTTCAGGTCAGTGACAGGAGCATTCACCTAGAAGGTAAATTCTGTTCCTTTTTGAACCTCATCCATGCACTTCACCTCACGAAGTATAAGATAGGACTCAGGCAGTGAAGAAATCAAGGTCTTCCATTTCCTGACCAAATCATTCAGTTGCTAGACTGGTATTCAAGTTTTCTTGAGGATAGGACGAATGAGAAAAGCATCTGTTATATCTAAATATGTAGCATAAACTATGAAGGGAGGAGTGGGAAGCGAACCCAGCATTATACACTGAACAAAGTGCACTCCAGCTTCAGAGATGTGAGAATTACGTTTAGCAATTGCATTTCTCATTATATTGATCTCAGAAGATCCCGTTCTGAACTTCAGTCTGTGCCCATGGTGCACCAGGAACAATGATGTCAAATGTAGGCTATGAATCCGGTCATCTTGTGGAAGTCAAATATAGTAAAATGCACTGTTCTCAAACCGTTGAGACTTTTATGGATCTTATTCTTTGGACCTAGTTGTAGTTTATAGTACATCCTCCTTTCACTCATCTGGGAGCTTAGAGCTATAAAATGAAAGCAACTTCATTTTTGCTTCACTCTGAAAAATGTACAAAATACTAGTTTGTGGAAGAATGTTTCAAAGTAAATAAAATAAATGTTTTTCATCTTTATCCACTACGAATTTCTTAGTAGCCTTACAGATTTTGTAGTTTCCATAAAGCTGTAAAATACTGAGGATTCTAAGCCTAACAATGTTGTCTACCAAAGACCTCCTACCTCAGAGTTTCACTACTAATATACAATTTCTTGAATAGAAGACTTAAAACTAGTACTCTAAGTACAGCTGAACTTTACACTGCCTTTTCTCTAAGGCTGCTCTTTACCCTAAGGCCTAACTAGGACTGAATGTAGCAGATATATGTAAACTCAGAAAATTTACCTAGTCAACACCTCAGCTAACCTTACCCTATGAATACACAAAGGTTCTTCAAGTCTGGCAATGTCCTTCTGATGGCTTTCCTATTTGACCTCATGACTAGCCCCATCCTTCCAAATTGTCCAATAATACAAGGCATGCAAGAAACAGCTGAGGTCCCTTGATTTGTTCAGCCCAAAGAGGATGCTGAGGTGAGGCCTAAAGGTGACCTACAGCTCCCTCGTGAGGGAAGCTCATCTCTGCTCTCTGTTGACAGCAATAGGATGTGAGGGAACAGCATAGAGCTGTGTCGGGGTGGGGTTGTCATTTTGGGTATTAGGAAGTTTCTTCACTGAGGGGGTGGTCAGGCAGTGGAACAGGTTCCCCAGGGCAGTAGTTATGGCACCAAACCTGCCTAACTGTAAGATGCATTTGAAGAGTGCTCACAAACATAGGATTTGATTTTTGGGTGATCCTATGTGGAGTGAGGAGTTAGATTCAGTGATCTCTGTGGATCTCTTTCAGCTCAGGATATTCTGTGATTGCACCACAGTTCTCATCTCTCCACCTTTCTGAATGACCCACAAGGAAGCTGAGAGAATGTTTTGAGGATCTCCCTCACCTCCAAAGGGGCAAAGGAGACTGACAGAACCTCTATTTAGCAAGGACTCTGTAAAAATAGTATCAAATAGAAGGATATAAAAGCAGTCATGTGCAATTTTAAAACTTATTTTAAATAGAAAGAGAGACAACACAGAATATCTGAGGCACCAGAAGTTGAAAACAGTTTTTCTTGCTGTTACTGTTTCGTTTTTCTTGCTGTTATTGTTTCATTTTTCTAGGTTGATGTAGTAAATAAGCGTGAAGCTGTTAAAATGCAGTAAAACTCTGTAGTCAGTCCAAGATACAATAACAACTGGAAAAAAGCTTAAACCTTTACCCTTTTCCTTTCTAAATATAATGTTTCTACTTTGAACTTTGCTCCAAAGAGTAGAGTTCTTTTGACAGAAAATACAGATACAGAGGTTCAGCAGATTATGCCAACAGCTTCAGGGATCTATTTAAAACCTGAAGACAGGAAAAATTAATTTTTTTCTCTCCAGACCATCTTAATGAGTAAAAACTAGCCTGTCTGCTTCCGGGCGGATGATAAGTTTCTCACAAAGGAAAACAGGCTCCAAGGTTTTGTCCTTTACAAACAGAAAAACAGGAAAAAGGATTTCAGTTCCTGATGGGCTAGCAATTTGTGTTATCTCACAATCATGCACCAATCATCAGCTTGTTTGGGAAGTGTTATTTTCAGGGTTGAGAGCTGCTGTCTGGATAAAAGTAGTTAAGGAGTGAAAGACAAATGCTGCTTCTGACCATTGATCATGCTTTTCTTTCTTTCATTTTCTAATCTCTTCCTTCCACAGATGAAAGATCAAACTGCATCTCGAACATATGTAAAAAGCATATTATCTGGCAGTGCTGAGTGCAATTAATACATTTTACTCCAGGTTACCAGTAGTTGCTACAGCAATTCTGAAAGCTGCAGTAGCCCTTGGTACATAGGGAATCACTAACATGATGCTTTGAGAAATGCAAGCCTAAGTAATCCATTTCAAGGAGAAACCGTGTATTGCTAGTTGTTAAGTTGCAGATAAGTTTGAGAGACAAATCCCAATCATATTAAGTCTACTAGACTTTCCTCTCCTGCTCATCACTAGTTTAACAAGGTTTTAATTTTTTTCATTTCAAATTTATGCTTTGCCCACAGAAGTTTCCACGCACCTTCTCCTCCCTTCCCAATATTTGATTTTCTGAAACAAACACTGACAACTTTTATGACTTAAAGGACTCACAACTTCAGAAGCCATGTAATTTGAAATATTTTATGCAGGTATTTATTAGTGGAGAGTTTCAAACTCAAATATACAACGTCTGACCTGACAGGACTGCTTACCCCAGGGGTTATATGCAGTTCAATTTCATAAAACCTCCTCTAAAGTCAATATAGCAGCTGTGGCAAAAGTTGCATAATGGTCCTGTGGATTGGAGTTTTTGGTCTCTTGCAAACAGCTATGAAGACCAAATAAAAGATTAATGTTTTCTTTACACAGTCCTTTGGTCTGTGTTGAGAGGCATTTTATGCTATTAGTGGTGGAAATAAAAAGCTGTGTGTTGTATCCCTGAGCAGTTTGCTGTGTTAAGTCAGCAGTCTCACTCACTACAGGCTAGTTATGCAGTACATGGTCTCTGTCTGCAGTGTGTCTATAGGGTAATCCTGTTGAATATGCTGTGTCCGACAGACATTGCAGCTCAGTCTTTAAAGTAAGTGTCCCATTGCAGTGACATGGCAGAAAAAAATGAAACATTTTATAACAAAGGCCAGTATCCTGCAAAACAGATGGTAAATCATTCTTTGGGCTGTTTAACAGGATATATTCAGTAAACATGTAACCAGTCCTTCCTATATCAATTTAAGTACATGTTAAAAAACTATTGACTTCAAGGTTTGTTGAAACAGGATATACACGTCAGTGGCATCAAATGCTGCTGTGTGTGTAAGAGTGGTACCTAAAAGCAATGCAATGTTTATACCAAAGCCTGCATCCTGCACAGCAAAAACAAAGACCTCATTTCTAGTTTTTCATTCTGCAAGCCCATGAACAGATTTTGTGAAGAAAACTGCACTGTTTGTACTGTTTTGATATAAATGATATAAAATAAAATCTGTAACTTTTCAATTGCATTCAGTTAATTAATTTATTACCAGAATATGTTATATATCGTAATTTTGTAACTGTGTGGGTTTACGTTTTTAAGTAGCCATCCAATTATTAAAGCCTACATATAATTATTTAAAAAGACCCTTACCCTCATACTTGTGTGGATAAAAGTGAGACAGAGTTTAGAGCTGTAGAAAGCATGAATGGTCCAGAAAACCTGTTTTTCTTTGTTTGAAAATGTATCAATCACAGCTGAATTGTGAGGATTCATTGTTTTATTTCAGAAGAAATGTTACTCAGTTATTTTTATTTATCATATATTTATTATTTATTATTTATCTTATCTTAGCAATAGCCAAATTATGGAGAGAGGAAAACTTTTGTAGACATTTCAAGAATACTAAGGATAGTTATATCTAACTAAGTTTTCTCTCATCTGAGAAAAGCAAAGAAAAACGATATCCAGTGCCAGAAATAATGCACAAAGCATTATTTCTCTTCTGAATATCAAAATTTCAACTGTTTATTAACTACTCTTAAATATCAGTCTCTTTTTTAACAAGTACATGAAAATCTCTTCCTTTTCCTCACTACGTCTGAAGTTATATGTAGTTCACAAGTAAGTCACCTAGAATATAGAATATATTGCATATATATATATGTTACACAGCATATAGAGAAGCATAAACACTTTGAAATTGAATAATGTTTTTAGTTCTGCAAATTTTGAACTTATATTTTGCCATGTTTGTAAAACCAGTTGTAGGATGGCAGTGCTACTTCCCAGTGTGAAAGAAGATCTTGTGTAAAGTGGTTTTTATCACATAGCGTAAGTTTTCAAAACCAGTATCTAAGGAACATAGGAGTCTCAACAGAGTTCCACTGCTACATATCTTCAAAGTGAACAGGAAAGTAAATATATATTATATGCATATATATATAATTATATACATAATATGTATATACACGTAGGTTACTCTGAAAAGTAATACCTCCTATTTATTTCCATGGAAATGACAACAGATAAAAATACAGTAACACTAACCAATAAGAAAATTCTCAGCTACAGAATCAAAGGATCACAGATTTGTAGGGGTTGGAAGGGACATCAGGAGATTATGTAGTCCAAGCCCTCTGCCAAAGTAGGTTTCCTGGACCGGGTTGCATAGAACACTCTTTTTCAACACTGTCACCAATATTAGGTGTTCATTTCAGTGACCAAAAAGATCCTGCATACCACACTCCAAAAAATTTGCACTATCAGAGGTAACCCACTGGTTCATAGCTGCTATGCTGATGTTGTTGTTGAAACACACCACTTACCACCTAATTGTACCAACACCCTCTATTTGGTCTCCATATTCATTCAGTAAGCAACAATGAATGTCAGTGGGTGCCAATTTTTCTACGTGTAGGAATTCAGTTTCATACCTTTGCTTCTTAAATACTTCCAAGTCAGATGCCAGTTTTGTTAGACTGCTCTTCTGCTGCCATCTGTTGCATGGCAACAAAGCATAATGGAATACTGGTGGGAAGGTTTAACCTCTGCTGCCATACCACCAACATGAGCCCCTCAAGTTGTGGGCCAACATAATAAAATAAGAGGCATTACTTTCAGAGCAGCTCTATGTATTTTTTCCTGGGAATGAAAAATCAAAGTGAATGGATTTAACCTTTGTGGTCAGGAACAGACTTAGTAGCCTGCCTTTTTCTCACATACACACAACTTGATGTCCATGTTATTCTTCTTTCCTTCCATAAATACTGGATAATATAGTTTGCGTTCAACTGTATTTTACACTGAGAAAGACATTTGAATTAGCTTTCACCACAAGAACCAGGATCTGTCTATACTGTAATTTAGAGATGTTTTACATAAAGCTTCAGCTAAATGGCCTGCTCAGGCCTGAAGACCTAGATTCTCACTAGTCTTGCAGAAGGATTCAGTGTGCTCTTAAACATATTGTCATTAAAGCATAACCTTACTTTTCAAATCCTTAAAAATACCAGAACTGATTTTTTTGATGTAATCGTTGGAAGAAGAATATTTATGTCTTTCTTTGTTTTGACATATAACACAACTGCTGTTACAGTTTGGTGTGAACGTGTAAGTCTTTTGCTGAACCAGTTGAAAATCTAGTCATTTTTGCTGAAGCCTTAGGTCTTCTGGCTACTGTTCCTTTCAGGAAAGTATCCTTTTTATGTCAGCATGTCCTCTGTCTTTCTTAATTTAAACATGAAGTAGCTTTTTCTATACTCCAGACTCCAGTGGGTGATAGATGTTTGGAATATAGATATAAGCAAATCAAAGCAATTCTCATTTGTCTTTCATTTTAAATTTAAACATTTCAAAATATACAACTATATTTGTGTGAATTAAAGTGAAATATAAATTAATCATCTCTCTCTCACTCTTTATCTCTCCCTCTCTCTTCCTGTTGTATTTGGGCTCTCTTTCCCTCCTATACAATTTAACTAAAATTATGTAATCTTCTACAATTTGAACAGACCAATTAGAAAAGGGCAAGAATAAATGCATAGTGCAGATGATGTGTACTGAACCATTCTTATTAAATCAAGGGATGAATATGTTTTTCTTATTTCTATTGACAGCTCTCTTCCAACTCACAGCCAGCTGGCAATTAATGGAATCACATTTAAAGCAGGCAATGGGGAGAAATCAGCTTCTGTGTAGTCATTCCTACACCAGGCATATGTGTATCTGCTTTACATATGACTGCACTGTGTGTGCATTAATATTAGTATTGAACATACAACATATGTATCATTTTCTCCCTGTGTGCCAGTTCAAGACATACACAATATATTTCCCAATACTTTGCTTCAAATATTAGGACATACTGTCAATTTTTCTTAAAATGATTTTGTCCCTGATTTCAATATAAGCAGTCCAATTGCTACTGAACATACTAAATAGCATATTCAAATGTAATCCTACATTTCTAAAAGAAGATAAACAAACAAAAAACAAAACAAAAATAACAAAATACACAAGAGAGAGAGTCATACCTGAGATGCATATAAACTGTACTCAGAATAGATAAGAGTTATTATAAAGCAGGGAAAATAAACAAATGAATATACACAGTGCTATTCTGACAGTTTCCCAGGGGCTCCATCTAACATAGATTAGAATGCTTTTGGAGAGGGAGCATCCACAACCTCTCTGGGCAACCTGTTCCAACAACTTATCACACTTAGTGAAAATTTGCCCCCTAACATCTAAACTAATTGTCTCTTATTTCAGCTTATAATTGTTCCCTCTTGTCCTATCACTGTGTGTTAAAAAGTCACTTTCTCTCCTGATTTTAATCTCCCTTCAAGTACTGAAATTCCACAATGAGGTCCCCCTGAACCCTACTTCAACCTGAACAGGCCCATTTCTCTCAGCCTTTTTCACAGAAAAGGTGCTGCAGCCCTCTGATATTCTTCACAACCCTCCTCTGGACTCAGGGTCCCAGGTCTGGATGAAGATCTCCAGATGAGGCCTCACAAAGGCAGAGCAGAGGAGGAAAATCACCTTCACACTGCTGTCCACTCCTCTTCTGATGCAGCCCAGGATACTGTTGGCCTTCCTAGCTGCAAGCTCACACTGCTGGCACACGTTCAGCTTTTGTCCACCAGGATCCACTTCTCTGCAAGGCTATTCTCAATGTGTTCTTTTTCTAGTCTGTACACATACCCAGAGTTGCCCTGATCCAAATGCAACATTTCACACTTCATCATGTTGAACCTCATTAGGTTGCAAGTGCCAACTTCTCAAGACTTTATCTTATTTTTTCTTGAACTTCTTCACAGTGATTATTTTCATCCCTAGGCAACAGTGTGGAGTTATATTTTGTGCCTAGTTTTCCATAGCTCATAATTCCTTTCTTCTGTTTACACCATCATGTGATACCAGCAACAGGGCAAATGCTCTTGTCCTACGTTTTATCTCTCCTGGCCTGTTCTATTATTTGAGAAGATTGGCTGTACCCACTTGCACCCCCATCAAGCTGAAGACAAGGTACCTCCCAGTTGCTGGGAATCTGTCAGAGGCTTCTAACTATTATGTTACAGAAAACAAATTGTCCCTCTGAATGAAATTCTTTAGGAAGTTAAAGCACTTATTTGTCTTTGTGTGGTTACTGAGTGTTAGATTGGTTCTGTCAGAGAATTTTGGAGAAAAGTCTTAAAGACAGCCTACAGGAAAACCTAGTTGTGCTTTTGAGGTGGTTCATTTGGATAGAGACCATACTGTTGAGGTCTTCTATGTTGATAGGAGTTTGAATGAGATTGAATGATTTACCACTGCAGAACACTGCAACGAGTTGTTGCTGTTGTTGTTTTTTGTGGAAACTTATAGATTCATAGATTCATAGATGCACAATTTACAATCCATTTATCACAAAAAATCAGTCCAAC
>VXAB01008404.1:195735-223326 GCA_013399175.1 Odontophorus gujanensis | reverse complement strand
TCTCACTTTATTTCTGATTTCCTAAAGTGTTTTCAAGTGAATGTATACCATTTTCCTTCCATGTTACCAGAGAGAATGAACTCAGAGAGTAAAGATGATGGTCACTGTAACAACCATGTGCATACTTAACTTTTCTTACCTGATAATCCCTGGAAACGAGACAAATATTTTGGGGTAAAGAATTGGGACCATCTGCTTTAAGATCTGGGACAGCAGCCCTTCAGTCTTCCTTTCAGTCAGTGAAGCCTCCTCTCACATGTTGGTGAGGTGTCCATATTCAACTAGTACTTTCATATAAGATTGCAGAATATGTTTGATAAGAAACAACCTGGGATGCTACCATCCTGGGAAAGGGGGAATAGAAATGATTTGAACTTGAAGCTTCTTGTTTCTGGATGAGTAAATTGGCAGTCTGTCAACTATGAAAATGTTTGTTACCATTTCCAATTTCTTCTCTTTCTCAGGCTACATTTAAGTTTAAATTCTTTTTTAAATTCTTTTTTGTTTGTTTGTTTGTTTGTTTTTAAGTCAGAAACTAACCTTACCAGAGGTTACTCACTCCTGATAACCAAGTTAGATGGAAATCAAGCAGTTTACTTTCAAGGGATCAGAAGTTGTTTCACCTGTGTCTGTCATCAGTTACACTGCATATCTGAGTAGATCTCCACTCAAAATGCTGGAATGGCAAATTATCCTTTAGAAATAACTTACTCAATAACTAGCTAGGTATGCTATAACATCTTTCTTTATTCTAGTCTGTAAACCTCATAAACTGATAAATATCCTAACAAATGCCCTAAAGGCACTTCTGTCCTGGTTGGCACAAACTGAGAAGCACAGAACACAAGATCAGCTCCCAGGAGTGATCTTGCAACACTTCTCATACAGGCAGTACAGTGGCAGTGAGCCATGTGACAGCCAGTGAACTCCCAGTTGAAGATAAGAATAGAACAGCTACTTAAAATACTACTATTTATGTATTCCAGTCTAGACTGATGAAAGAAATCTTTCCTAGTCCACTGGGACACTGTTTAAATCACTGTTTCTTATTGCTTCTTTAGCTATTAATTGCTGCCTCTCTGCTAAACACAGTGCTTGAGTGTATCCTGATTTATGTGTGCAACAGGTCAGGAGGCTGGTGGCACCACTGGCTGTGGCCATAGAAATGTGGAGAGCCATTAATCACCTTGTTATGAGCAGCATGTGTTCGTCAAGTTGCAACACTGAAGTGTCACAGCCAAGCTTCAGACTGTGGCTCTTGTGACAAGTCACGCAACCTCTGATTAAACCACCCATGATCTTCTCCATTCTAAATGATTGTTCCCATCCTGCTACTGCAACACATCATCTGCTTCCATTTTGACAGGTCAGAAGGCTGAATCATCACACAGTTAACCAGGCAACTAGAGGAATACTATTTTATATTGATGTTGCTGAGTTAATCAATTCCTTGAGTTCACAAACAGAGCTTTAAGAGTGCAGTACACAGGATGGTGTAAAAATGGTGAGTAGAGGGACATGAAGAACAAGCAGTGAAGGGGAAAGGTCAGTCTTAGCTAAATTTTGCTTCAGATGGTGTGGACAAAGTTGCGTAAAGTAGATCGAATAAATCTAATGAGGACTGCTCCAAAAATAATGCCCCTGATTTTATTATATTGGCCCAAGATGTCAGAGATGGATGTTGGTGGTGTGGCAATGGAGATTGAACCTTTCTACCAATCTTCTGTTACATTTTTTTGCCATATGAAAGATGGGAGCAGAGAGGCAGTCTGACAAAATGGCTTCTGACATATGAAGCAGAAGTGTGTCATTGAATGCTTCCATGAGGAAAAAATCACTCAGCATTCACTGAATTGTACTGAACATTTACAGAGACCAAATAGTGGATGTTAGCACAGTGAGGCAGTGGGTGCTGTGTTTCAGCAACAGCATAGTTATATCAGCTATGAAACAGTGGGTAAACTATACTGGTGCAGATTTGTAGGAGTGTGGCACGCAGACTCTTGTTATCACTGGTGAAAATGTGCACCTAATGGTGGTGACTATGTTGAAACAAAGTGGTTTTTAAGCTGATATTTTTCTCTATCAAATAGTGTCATTGTATTCTTGGTATCTGCTGTTGTTTACATGGAAATAAATAGGAGGCATTACTTTCAGAGAGATTTATGTAGTTTGGAGTTGGGGGGAGGAAGTTTCTTCCTCTCCTCTGTCTTTACTCAGTGTTTTCTCTTTTCTCCTGGACTCCATGTGTCTTACAGTTACCTACATGGACCTGCTGAATTCACAAATGGAAGAGAAATTTAACTCAGCCAATTAAATCTATACATAGATAAACAATAACAGCATTTAATGAACAGTAAATCTGATGTCCATAAAGAGGAGGAGCCATGTTAACAAGGGAGAGGCAATTGCAAGGAGCTGAAAGTCTTGGGTAAGCTGTTATGTTAGGAAAGGTGATGTACCTTGTCCAAGAGGCTCACTCAGGAGTAATAGGAACTGCCTACCTGACAGTGAGGAGATTAGAATACCATCCTATTGGTACATCATGGCAGTGAAAATATAAAGTGTGTGTTCATCAAGGACCAGCATGTATATGCCACATATATACTGGAAAAAAAATATGGTGTGAGTAATAATTTGAAAAGCAAATTAACTTATTTTCTGTGACATAAAAAAATCTGTGATCTATTATGTCTTCTCACAAATCCCCTCGTCTCTTCCCCATCTAGCTACACTCCTTTCTGAGTACTCTTCGGTGTTTTAGATACAAGATAGAAGAGTATCCATTTCTTCATAAACTGAGTTCCAGGTAGCCACTGTTACTTAGCTGCAATGAAAATATTCCAAGGCATCCTAGATAGTGCATACTGTGTTCTTAGTACATGTCCAGTTCAACCAATTTCAAAGCCACAGTTCCTATAAGTGATTGTTCCCCTGGGTCAATAGCAATGCAACAGGAATGGAAGATGTGTCTAATTTGTGATATTCTCATAGATCTCATCTTGCCCAGGATGTAAATGCTTCTTGTATTCTTCTGTGCTTCTACAATGTTTTGGAGATTTGAGTTTTATTTTATTTTCAGTGAGGGATACATTTTTCCTTCTTTGCTCAACATCTCTGAATATTTGAGATATATAACAACATCTTTGTTCTTATCTCTGGTGCTGGCATTCTGGGACATAAACACAACATGGACAAAATTCATTACAAACAATGACAAATAAACTCAGACATCTGACGAAAAACTTGTCTCAATTAAATCTTAATCTTATTTTCTAATATTACAACTGATCTTCAGAAAACTAAAATGGACAATAGACATTACAATCCACAAAGTTCATGTATTTAACCTTCCTAATAATAGTAATGATTAAGGGATGTTGACAAGCCCTCATTTGACAGTGAGACTGGGGTGGCACGTCTTTCCTGAAACAGTGGGATATACCATTCAATTGTAACAATGCTGGCAATGTCCCAAAGGAAGGAATCATGGCAAGTGGTAACACAGTTCAACTGCAATGGAAAATGGGTAAACGTACTTCGGCTTTAAATTACAGAGCACAGAATACAAAAGAGAAAATAATTTATGTAATATATGTAATATAAGACCCCTCTCTCCCTTTCTTCACAAAAATGTGTGGCAATTATTTCTCTGGGATATTTTTTATCTAGAAAGAAAGAAAGAAATCCTAGAATAAGTATCATGTTAATTAGAATAGCAACTCACCTATTCTTTATCTTGTTTTCTTTCTTCCCTGAAAAGTATGCTGTTATTGCTTCTGCTGCTCAAAGAGACCTATGCTACTTAAGAGTTCAGAAGATTTGACTAGCAAGTTGCATTATATCAAGCATACAATTAAGTCTTCCTTTAAGTGCTCCTTGGACAGACACATTTCCATTTCCTGTGCACCAGTTCAGTCTACAGGAATTGCTTAGGTATTCAGATATTATTTGTGCTATTTTAAGCAGTAAGCAGCCTGAAAACAAAACAAAAAATGAAAAGATGTATTGCTTGTAATGCATATGTTCTGACTTCTGGGAATTAATGTTCTGATAGTTAAGTGGGTACAGTGTACCCTGTCTGTCAAATTTCAATTCCCTTTGTCCCTGGAGAACAATAAATCAGGGACATGTTAACCACTTGAGTCATCTAACTGAACTTGCAGCTCATATGCTAAGTTAATCTTTCAGAATCCAATCAAGCAGTAAATGTCTGCATATATTCATGGTTTAAAATTTATTGAACATGATCACATCCGATGCACTGAGGGTTTTGTTTGTACATCTTTTAAGAAGGGAAGAATACATAGTCACTATGTAGAATTAAATAGACATCACTACAAATATTTCTTATTTTGATCAGCAGAAATGAAAGTGAGGGTCTTGTAATTTCATAAAAACATCTGGATGTGTTTATATTATTACAATCAAGTCTCATTTTCATAAACAGTCACATAAAGGCCACAGATCAAATGGTCTCAGTATGGGAAAAAATTACCTACCTTTTCAGCACTGAAGCTTCTACACAGAAAGAAATCGTTACTGCATTCTATCCGGAGTTATGCACACTGTTAAAAGTAAACATAGATTTGCCTAACAGATGGAATTCACACAACTGAAGATCAGCTTTAGGAAGTACAAAAGTAATTCATTTTCAGCACGTACACTGATAGCACGTTCAGAGACATACTGAACATAGGCTCAAATGTGATCTGACACGAATGACCAAGAGATGATGCCACCCTGAACTTAATGATAACAACGATGCAAAAGTGGGACAGTTAAGCATAAGAACTGGATTTCCTTCTTGTCCAGTTAAAGTTTTATGGTAGGTCTGTAGCAGTTTGTTTTTTCCTCCTTTTTATGGAAACACCTTTCAATCTCTGTGCCTATTCTATTTTAACAAACAAACCATTTTGTAATTGCTTCTGAATGATGTATACTATTTCAAGTGATTATTTGCAACCTGGATCAATGTTACAAACGTAATATAATCTTTATAGGTATAAAAATATTACTTTTTTCCCACTCAAAAACTGCTGAATTCTAGTGCCTGTAAAATATATAAGGGTCCAATTTTGCCTGAGTAAGAAGTTTCCAGAAGTGATTCTGATGAAAAGGGAAAAAAAGAAATAAAACAAACAAGTAGAAAATAAATGAATATAAACAACACACAAACAACAACAACAACAAAAAATGGCAGTACTAAACAAAATTTTATGCACATCCAGAGCTTGTTATTTAACTTGTTGTTTCATAATAAGTATTATGTAGTATTTTACTGGTACCTCCCTTTGCTTTTGAATAGTTCATGAAAGTTATGTTATTGTAGTTGCCACATTCAATTGCAAGCAGTTCCTGAATAATATTGTGCCATTCAAACATCTCATATAAACTTCTTGTTTCCTTTTCAGCGGGGCAATTTACAACTCATTTGTGAATAATGTTAATGTTTGCCCAGCATCCTGAATTTCCTCTTCTGACTCATAGCTTTGATGACCTGTGGAAGGAGAAATTGTACACATTTTCCAACATTTCATGGTTTCTTTATTTCTTTAGTGTTGACAAGTCCAGGATCTGTTAAAAATAAACAAATAAATAAATAAAAGGAAAGAAAACTCTTCCTTTGTCTGCATAACAGCTGCAGGAGACAACAACAACAAAAAAAACAAAACACCTGAGATACATCTAGCTTATTTTTCAGGTGACCTCATTAAGAAAAACAGGAAAGACCCATACTTCTGAGTTTGATTTATAAAACGTTGTTTGCCTTCACTGGCTCTGTTGGGATTTAGGGACTAACTGTATGACAGGAAGCTCACGGAAGCAGTCTACATTGTCTGATGCTGTTGTTTTTCTTTTGAGTTCACTAGGTTCATTTCCACTACACTGTTTTTCTACTAGCGTGTTTTTGAGCCAGCTTAACTGACTGGAACTAAGTGTCTTAAAATAATCTGACAGCAAATTTGGTGGTGATTTTATTTTCTCTCTTCCCTTTTTTAAGGCCATATCCAGTTATCTGAAATCAAGCCTACGACTGATGAGCTCCTAAAGTGAATTTAAGGGTTTTAGCTCACTTCTGCTGAGTAATAGCTGGTTTCAGTAAAACAGAGAGAATCCTTAACAAAGAGTGTTGATTCTCTCATGAGCAAAAAGAAGTAAATCCCAACCATATTAAACAAAAAAAAAAAAAAGGATTTTTTTTTTCTTTTTAATGACTTTAGTTTTTTGGCATTAGTTAGTCATCAGCATTTGATTCTCCATTAGGTCAACCACATTTTCAGGGTTATGGAGCTTGTCAGACTGTCTGACCCTTGGCATGAACTGCCTTCCATTGGAGAGGTTCATGGATAAGGCTTAACCTAGAAATAACACAGGAAAAATAAATAAATCATGTCATAAGCCAGTCAGAAAATTGCTTTCTATGTTGGGCAGGGACTGAGGAAAGCTTGAAACATGAGGTAATATTCAGATAAGATCAAGATATGTGCCAAACACATTATTTTGTCATAGAAGAGGCTTTGGGACTGTCTGCTCTCAGCAGTTTTTCCTATACCTAGATGACAGAATCCAGAAGCATTTCAGTCTGGCAGCACACTTAAATGCATTCCCATTCTCTACATCAACCCAAGTACACATCGAATGAACAGATACATCAATAATATAGAAACTATCATGTGCTCCACCAACCACTTCTGATCTCCAGCTATGTGAATAAGAAACATGCCCTAGAATGCAACAGAAGAACTTCAGATGTCATCCCTTCATTTTGGTCTTGCCCTAAATCATGCTCTATGTTTAAATAGATTAAACTAACATTAGTCTTCTGTATTAACCTCGTCCTATTTTATCATCAGTTCTACAACTCATCATCTTTCTTGCATTCTTCAGCTCTCTAGAATTTCCCTGTCTTTCCTGAACTGAGGAACACAGAATTAGACACAGTACTCCAGGTGTAGCCTCATCAGGTCTGAGTAGATGGGTAGGATCACCTCCTTCAACCTGCTGGTCACGCATCTTTTAACATATACCAAGATACCTACCATTGGCATTCTTGCCCGCAAGAGCACACTGCTGGCTCATGGCTAACCTGTTGTCCTCAAGGACACAGGACACAGCCACTGGACAGACTTTGTTACAAGACAAAGCTCTGTGTACTGGTCTTTGGCCAAAACAACCCCAGCAAATGCTACAGTCTTGGGTCAGAGTGGCTGGAAGACTGTCTGGAAGAAACAGACGATGCTTGGCTGAACATGAGCCAGCAGTATGTTCAGGTGACCAAGCAGGCCAGTGGTATCCTGGCTTGTATCAGTAATAGCGTATTCAGCAGGAGCAGAGAAGTGATCATTCCCCTTTACTCAGCTCTGGCAAGGCTGCACCTCAGGGACTGTGTTCAGTTTTGTGCCCCTAACTACAAGAAAAGCATCAAAGCCCTGATGTATTTCCAGGGCAACAAAGCTGGTGAGGGGTCTGGAGCACAAGTCTTATGAGGAACAGCTGAGGGAACTAGGATTTTGTAGTCTCTAGAAGAGGATGCTCAGGGGAGACCTTATAGGTCTCTACAACTACCTGAAGGGAGGTTGTGGTGGGGTAGAGGTCAGCCTCTTCTCCTGTGTAACTAGCAATAGGACTAGAGGGAATGGCCTCAAGTTGCACCCAGGGAGACTCAGGTTAGATATCAGGAAATATTTCTTCTCTGAAACAGTGGCCAGGTTCAGGAATGGGCTGTCCTGAGAGGTGGCTGAGTCACTGACCCAGGTGGTATTCAAGAAACATGTAGATGTTGTTCTAAAGGACATGGTTTAGTGGGGAAGTATTGGTGGTAGGTGCATAGTTAGTTTAGATGATCTTGGAGGTCCTTTCCAACCTTGGTGATTCTATGATTCTATGACACTCAGTTCCTTCTGTGCAGAGTTTCTTTTCAGCAGGTTATACCCTAAACTTTACTGATGCTTATTCCTCCCCAGCGGTAGGGCTCTGTACTTGCCCTTGTTGAGCCTCATAAGGTTCCTCTCCACTCAACTCTCCAGGTCTTTTTGAATGGTAACACAGTCTTCTGATGCGTCAGCTTCTCCTCCCAATTTGCATCATCAGTAAACCTACTGAGTGTGAATTCTATTTCTTTATCCCAGACATAGGTGAAGATATTGAACAAGATCAGACCCAGTGCTGACTCCTGGACAATACTGGTAATTACGAGCCTCCAGACAGATTAGAAATCACAGCCCCCTGAACTCTGACAGTCAGGCATTCACCAATCTTCCCCACTGTTCACCCATCTATTCCACAGTTCCTAAGCTTAACTACAAGGATTTTATGGAAGACAGTGTCAAAAGCCTTGCTAACGTCAAGGTAGACAATATCTACTGCTCTGTCCTCATCTACCCAGTCAGTCACGACCTCATAGAAGGCTCCCAGGTTGGTCAAACATGATTTCCTCTTGGTGAATCCATGTTTGATACTCCTGATACTTTCTCTTCCTCTTGATTGTCACTGACACCCTGAAAATATTGTTCCATCACCATTCCTTGGATGGAGGTGTGGCTGACTGGCCTGTGGTATCCTGGATCCTCCTTCTTACCCTGTTTGAAGACTGGAGTGGCATTGGCTTTTCTCCAGTCTTCAGACCCCTCTGCTTTTCAAAGATGATAGGGATTTTTTGTCAATCTCATCTACCAGCTCCCTCAGTACAGCTCCCTCAGTACTCCCTTGTGAATGCATCCAACCCAGATCCATGAACTTGTGTACATAGAGTTTTCCTAGCTGGCCAGATCATTCTCAACCCAGAGTAAGTCTTCCTTTCACCAGATTCTCTTTCTTACCTCCAGGGTCTGGGACTCCCACAGCTGTGAACAAAATATTGAATTATAGAGAGAAGTTCTACTTTCTGACATTGATCTGTGCATCCCCTTTAATTAAAATGACAGATCATGCATTCTTGTTTGCACACATGTATATGCATCTGAAATAAGTAGTAATAGTATGATACCTTCCAAAGACTTGGAATTATTTTACCAACATAACCATTACAAATGCAATTGTTAAATAAGAAATCTGGAATTTCTGCATAACCTTATTTATAGTATTGAAAATCATAAAATATTGTAAATAATCACTGATAGCCAGATAGTCATCAGGACTCTATTTTATATCCCATCTGAACATGCAACCAGAGAGTAATCTAATGCTGGAATGAAGTGTATAGAGACTTTAAGAAAAGGTTTCAGCTGTAAGTCAAGAGAACATTAATTCAGATGTATACCTGTAACAGTGTTCAGTTGCCTGAATTAGCCATAGATGTTATATAATGTTGGGGTACTTCAGGATATCTGAGATATTTATGCTAGACAGATGTGACAAGAGATTGCTGGTGTATCTGCAACTTGCTGGATTAGCAGGTAGCAGCTGGCAGGACACAATATTTTATCTAAAATTGACATTATATGCTTTTGAGTTTTGATAACTGAGTTGCATCCAGGGGTTTTTACTGTGTCATTGCTAATGTAACATATACTACCTAATACCATGACTTTATTGCTAAACTTTGTTGGTATCAGCTTATGAAGTCCTACAAGGTAGTAACCTTAAAACAGAGATGATATGATATACTAAATGTGATCCCCTAGTATGCAACTGATTTTATATTGCAAAAAAAAAAATGCCTGAAGTTAGGCTGTATGTCCTACAGACATAAATGCACATGAGAGAAGAGCATACTTTGTAAGTCAATTGTTTTGACAATGTCCCTCATAATTGATTTCTCCCTGCATGCATATTATAATCAAAGATAAATAATTCAAGATTGCACTGTGAGGATTTTTTTTCCTAACTGACCTAAAACATTTGTGCTGAACGAGATAGCAGTCAGTTGTACAATGTACTATATATTATTTCATTTACACCATTATCTTCAATGATCATATGATATTAAATATTCTAACTAAATCAGAAATGCTACAGAATAGCTGTTTTTACCATATGCTGATGTGCAGTATGGTCTCATTTCTAACTCTCTTTTTAGCAATTGATTTTGATTTTCTGAGGTCCACTGTGCATATATATATAGTCTGTATATATGTGGTGGACCTCCGAGCATTACTCGTTTACTCTTTCTTTCCAATCTCAAGTGACTTCTCCTGTTTGAGTTTGCCTGGCGTTTTAACAAGCAAATTAACAAGCAAAGAAGAGTAGGAAATGCTAGATACGCTCTTTGCCAAACATTTAAGTTACAATCTGGAAGCTCAACATGTTTTAACCCATCTGAAAATCCTGCACATATTGTAGGGCACTATTATGACTTTTTTATTTTTATTCTTTTTTATTACTCTTCCATTAGACCAAATGGGAAGGGANAGGGAAGGGAAGGGAAGGGAAGGGAAGGGAAGGGAAGGGAGATAAATGCATTTCCTCTCTATTCTGTGGTGTGACTTAAAGTTTAAATCAAAAAGACAGCACAGGTACTAGCTGCATAAATGCTCTGTCCAACTGCACTGACAAGATTCTAGCACTCGCTATAAGTAGCTGAAACCTGTTGCTAACTGTCTCCTTCTCTCTCAACACCATTTCATCAGCAAAGAACATTCAACAAATAGGCAGGACTAAGCTGGTAAAGAGACAAATGATGTAAAAATTATAAAGGGTCTTTTCCCTTGGCAGTGCCACTTGAGAAGAAAGCAAGAATTATTATGTGTTTAGTAAAATAGTAGGAAGCAAGGCGGTCCGGGAGCATGTTTATCATCTGGATTCTGTAACTTATTTTAATCTGGATGAAATCTTCTTTAATTAGTAATAATCAAATAAATGAAGGTTTTTATGACCCTTTTAGTTCAGATAATCTGTATTCAAGTTATTACTACTATTAGTATTGTTATTCAACACTTCTATTCAAGAAAAATACAATGCATACAAATTTCAGTGTTCATACATACAAAGCTCATATTTCAACCAATTTTGAAATTTTTCACAGAGTAATGTAGGCAATCTCAAAATATTTTCTGACAGTCAGTTCTCACATAAACATTTATATCAGCTTCACTAATTCCATTTTGACACTAGATGCGTATTTTCCAGTTAATAAGTCTCGATAAGTCAGTTAAAAGCATAGAAAAACTCTATTTTACTGCAAAGGTTTTTATTCTGAATCAAGGATTTGAGTATCATCCAGGAGAAATCATCTATTGGCAGTCATTTAAACCACCTTTTTAGTGCCTGTCCATGGAATAGTAATTAGGACTCAAATAAATATTTGTGTATGCATCCACAAGTCAGACCAAGTGTACTCCTAGACTAGACACAGTACATCACCTTAATTTTGATATTTGCATGCACTGTTTATCAGTAGGTTCCCAGACATAAGGAGAGTATCGTTTGTCTTTTCTTTTTCATGGAAACTTAAGGGTACTTGGTAAATAAGGTATTTGCCTTTGTTCATAAGATCTATTGGAAAGATTTTAACACCATTACTTACCTCCTCAATCTATTCAGCATCACAGAAAATCATTACCTGCTAAAAATGGCTGCTATCAGTTTCTAAAATATAGCTCTCCATAATTCAAATTTACAGAAATATTTAGTAATACTTAGTAATGTCAATAAACAGGTTGCTTTTCTTCTCAGACAGTTATCAAGCCCTAAGCACCTGCTGAGAATATGGACTATATTCATATTCAAAGTAGATTATTTGTGAAAATCCAGGTTAAATTTGAAGAATGATATTAAAAAATGTTGGTCAACAATGAAAAAAAACTGTGTAGATTTCATAGTTTGCAGCTGGGGAAGTACTTTTATTTTTCAACATCTAAAGTTTTTTCCTTTGTAGGAGTTTTAAGATGTAGTCTGGTGCCTGTACTATATGTACTATAAAAAACTGAACAAACAAACAAAAACCAACTTATTTTACAGCTGCATTGTAATTATCTTTGGATTATAGAAAAGCTGTATGCTTCCCTATATATATCCTGTGCAGCACAAAAATATTAATTTTTCTCTTGCATTCAGCTACTTGGAAGTTTGGAAAGTATTATTTCAGTTGTAAAAACCAAGTGTTGTTATAGCAGAAAGAAGTAGAATGGAGTAGTCAAGAACTCCATCTTATTTTCCATTTTTTTATTGTTGTTATTATTATTTTTTAAGTAATAAATATATTTCATAAACATTTTTCTTTCTCTCTAGGATGAACAGTCTTTAAAATGCATTGAATTCACACATCCATATTATGTATTCTGAAGGATAAAAGATAGTTAATATTGATGTTGGAAGAAATAGATCGGAAGGCCTTTATCATCTGCTTACTATTCTTACAATGGCACTGACAGTGATTGAAAACATTTCTCTAGTTTTGAGTGTCAACCTCGCACACTACTAATAATGAGCAGACAATCTACAGTTTTATATTTTAAAGTTTCCTGTCAAAAGCCAGATCTCCTTTTCAGCATAATTTTCCTCATTTTACAAGTCCTGCAGCTGTAGTCAGACTTAGCTGCTCTTTGAACAATCCTTAACACAAATGTGTTACCATTTTTCCACAGCAGTGATTTGAATGCATGCAGTTCAGATCAATTATATTTGAATCATTTACTCATAGGATTACAGGCTTAATTGGAGAACAAATACAAGGCAAAATGGACTACTGCTGTTTGCCCCAGGAGACTGTTTTTTCTGAATCTGTAACAGACTGATTCCGTGTACACAAATATCGCAAGACAATGAGAATAAAAACTGAAGAGAGGTTGCCATCAAGTTGTGAAACCATCCAGGAAGTGGAGAACTTCTGTTCAAAGTTCATGAAAATGTAACAGATGGTGTCTATCAAGGAGTTACTCTGTTTACAGTTACAAGAAATGTCTTTAACAAAAGCTGGCATTTGGCTAAACTTGCTAGCTTTGTATCTTGTTACAATCCAGATGCGGGTTTGCAAAGTGTTTCTTGAGGTCTGTTAAGTTTCTGGGACATTCTTGGCTGAGTATTGTCTGCTCAAGAGGGCTCTTAATGATTTCAAATGGAAACCATAAGAAATTTCAATGTGTTTCATAAGATCTGGGCAATAGCAGGCAAAATGTGATAACTTCGGGCTGTTGGTCTTTGTGTTTCCAAGGGTCACTTGAACCGAAACTATCATTAATTTGCTGTAGTGCTGTAACAAAGCACCAATTAACTAGTCTAAGGCATGTCTACTCTGATAAACACAGGTATATCCAAGTAGGGCACACTAGCATGGCACACTGGCAGCCTCAGTTCCAGTCACGTGATGCTGTGGTTTATGACTTCAGGATTTGATCTGGTTCACTATTGGGTGGCCTGAAATGCAGGAAAGTCTGTCAGCAGCTGGCCACAACATGGTATTTGTTTCTGTTGTCCATCAGGATTGTGGAGATGCAAAGTAGTTATTGCATAGCTGTGGACAATGCAGTTTTACCTGAATTCCTGATCTCTGAACCTCTGATGTTTCCTTTCCCACTGCCAGATTTCTTAAGTAAAACCAGTTCCAGCAGCCTGCTTCATCAATATGAGTTTATTTTTACTTTAGATTCTGCAGGATGATTCATAATCTGTATTGGTACTACATGCTAGAAGGGATACTTAATTACTGATGGGAGATGCCTGTGCTGCTATTATACAAGCACATACAATTTGTACACCTTGTAACCATTTTTCTTTGGCTACATGAAGTGAAAAATGGAATAAGTAATTGCTGTATTTTGGCTTGTTATCTCCTATGGATCCAAAATACAAACTAAAGATCACTGGGGTGTTTCAACTATGCTTACTATTATCAAGTATTTTCATGAAAACAATGTCCAAGAGATAAAGAATAAGTCTGAAAGATCCTGAGAATATACCTTAGGAAGCAGCATGGTCGCCAAAAGGTGGTCAGCACCCCAGGGAAAGATTACAGTGGGAGATGAAGAGGGGAGGACACTGCAAAACCTCCTTAGGGAGGAGTCAAAGAATCAAAATGCAGATATTTACCTGTCACTAGGACTAGGAATCAGAACCCACAAAATACTATGGCAGTTGAAGACTCTTTCATATGTCTGGGGACTTGAGTGAAGAGCTGCAGTGGGGAAGGACAATCATGTGCTTTGGAATTAGAGGCCAATTTGCCCAAAGAGGTTCAGCACCTAAATGGGGTGCTTTCCTAGAACTTCAAATAAATGGAAGAGGGTAAGGGAAACTATGTGAGTAAGGACTTCAGTGTAGGGAGCAGAAATAAGGAAGTGAGTTTTGAATAAAACATATTTGTACGGTAATTTTCTTTGCCTCTTTCTCACCAAATCTTTTTATATCACATCTTGCTTGGGAGTGGAATGGAAGTATTTAAAACATCATACACTGCAGTTTTCGTGCGTGTCCCACAAATCGTTATGTCGAATCATCCCTAATCAAAGTTAACAAAAAGGCCACATCGCCTTTAAGAAAGGTATGCCTTAGAAAGTTAGCAAACATTTCTAAGTCATGACCAGAATTCAGCAGTGATTCATACTGTATCAGCCTGATTTAAATCAGCACTGTGTCCTGGTATGAAAATAAGGATTTTAATTAAAGCATCCTGTATGTAAAACTGTCTTCTCCTTAGTAACAATTTAAAATAGTAGCCTAGTGGTGAAATAATACTCTGTCAAGATTTTTATTTTACATCCTCCTCCACCATCTCCTCCTCCCTTGGTACTTGTGAAGAAAGCTTGTGAAATCTTCATCATGAAAGCAGAAGTACTTAGTTCCACTGTAGAAAATATTTCTGTGTGGTATTAAAATCTGCTTCTTCACAGTGTTTGCATACACAACCTTCCCAAGAGTAGACACTAAAAATTCTGCTTTATTTGTTGTCTACTGTCAGAAATAAGGGCCTCAGTTTTGTTTGTCACACTTTGGGCAACTACTATAAATGGCTGCAACATCTGAGGCACAGACTCAGATGTGAATTCGGCCATCATGCAGCCTGCTTGACTTCATTTTTCTCCTCTCCTGGATATGTTCTTGGTTCTCAGCCTTGCATTCTCATGTCATTTACCATGCTTCACAGCTTCTACTCTTAATATTTTTTTCTTGTATTCACACAAATGGAAGCACTATCAATTCCATCGACCTAAAGTGGGACAAATGACATTACGTAACACTTTATATTCTCAGTTCTTTCAATTTTTATCAATCTGTAAGATGTACAACTACACAGAAAACCAACCTTGTTAAAGAAAAGTGTGTGTTATCACCCATAGAAAAGACATGGAATTATTTGTAGGCTTGTAGTCAATGGAGATGTGAAATGTTATCCAGATTTGATTCTATCTCCTGTCTTTTTCCTCCTATATTACATGGTTCTGCAGCAGTTGGACAATGAGCTAAGGTTTTTCCCAATATCTGGGCTACTTTCCACGTAGGTTCTTTGAACAGATGTTCCCACTGAATTTTATCAAGAGCTTGGGCCTAGAACCTGCCATATGCTTACAGAAAAATGCACTTTGTTTCTAGGGGAACTGTCTTTTATAATGAGATTCAGCTAAAGCCATGAGTAAAAAATTCAAAATTCAAATAACTCTTTAATTATCCAAGACTTTTTTTTCTTAGCCAAGTACAAATAAATTCTCTAAATTGCACATTTTCCTCTGTCTCTTAATGGTGTCATTTTCTTTTAGTGCAAGAGCAGTAATTTCCTTTTTGTGAAAATGATTTCAGCATCATTTCCTAGTCCTCAGATTGTACTCTAGGTATCGATTCAGGATATTCTTTCTTTGTTTCTGATGAGGATGTTCAGGTGTTAGATAAAAATGAGAATATTTAGATTTATTGATAGTGTGTACACCTGAAGGTTCACAAAACCTTACGGAACTTCACTGATGGAGAAGAGTTCTGCTTTTGTTTAGCCAGAGATGAAGGTTTCAGGGAACTTATTTAACAAAGTTCAGTTCCTTTCCGAAGAGCACCAACACTGAAACCCTGCGTTAGGAGTGCAATTTCTAGGGTACTTTGCATCGGGGTAAATATATATGTCTGGGTGCAGATGGTATGAGTCCACTCTGCCTGCAATCTGAGCCAGACTGCCAAGACAGAACAGTGTTAAACCTGAGCTAATAAGCTTTATTAGAGAACTGATGACTTGGTTCACACTTTAATGCCATTATACAGTTTCTAGACCTGTACACGCACACACACAAAAAAAAAATAAAAAAAATAAAAAAATAAAAAAATGCATGTATGTGGCAATCTGCACCAAGACACAAAAATGTGCTCTGAAAAACTCTGCATCCCACCAAAACTTTCCTATTTATCTTATGTTCATTTTATATTTCTTTGGACTTTTTCTTTTTGAACAGCTAGGAAATAGCAGTTGCATCTCCTAAAGAACTACTTTAATTAAAACATAAAGCACATGAAGGTTTACAAAACTTAATTGAATCAAGAGGATGCATGGATATAATAGACCAAAAAAAGGAACTTGAATTGATGAGGCCAATTAGTCATCTCGCAATTTTTGAAGATATAAGACAAAAAAGAATTTGTCTTATATCGACCGAGAAGAAATACACTGGTGCAGAATTTGTAACATACCAATTTTAAAATATTGTTTATATTTAAGGTAGAACTTTAAAGTGGAAAAAATGACACATAACTACTTTCAAAAGGATTGCATTCTTGTCCTAATCCCCCTCAACAGCACCACTAGGAGGAAACTCCAGTACAAAATGTCATCACAGACAATGAATGTTTCTGTTGTTTTTAAATTCTAGAATCTATTTCCCTTGTCAAAATTCACTTCATTGCTTTCCAGTTTGCATGACCTTTATCTCTTTCCATTTTGTTTATACATATGCACTGAAAAACAAACAAACAAAACAAAAACAACAAGCAAAAGAACCCATAACATCCATACAGGAGCCTCTGAGTAAATTGATTATTTTGTTGAAATTTTAGTTATTTATATTGCAATGAAGAATCTAGTGGTCTGCACCAGTACTTTAGTAGAGTAAGTCAGTAATGACTAGGATGGTGTGAATGAACCAGAAATTTATAGAAGTATTTAAGTCTGTTAAAAATACTTTTGCAGAAGTCAACTTCTCTTCGTTATGATTCACTGACTGAGCTCTACTCCACATCTGCAGTGTTACTGTAATTACACCATATTTAGCACAGCTCCCACTAATTGGTGTTTGTCAGAATCAGATCTCTGATCCATTAGATAGATAGATAAATAAATAAATTAAAACCTGTCACTCACTTGGATGCCATTACTTGTAATACACAGCAAGATCATTCTCTTTTCCTTGAGTTTTCTATGTACTACACACATAAATCTCTACAACATTTGATTTTGAAGGAGTCATTGTTTTACAAACACAGACTAACAGAATCCATTATGTTTGCTCAAGTACTAGAGTGACTATTCAGGGACACAGATTTTCACTTTTATAAAAGCAGTCATTAATGAAAATTCTGACTTAGTAAAAAAAACAAAGGAAAGCATTCGTGTTCTCAGTGTTTCATCAATACTTATCCAAAAAGAGTGACAGCAAGGATATTTATCCTCATTAAGCCACTTTTTGTCTTTACACATTTACGTATTCCAAATTTAAAGCCCTTTAACTACATTACTGGACTGTGATGTGTGAAATTCAGAATTTGATGAATATACCAGGAACTGACTGGATTTTCTGCATATGTTATATGTGTCTGAACCAACATGATTAATTTCTGTAGTATACTTCTAGACAATGAATGTGGCATGCAGCCATGAAACAGTTACAATTTCATATTGTTTTTCTCTTCTTTATAGAAAATGTGTTTCTTATTTTTTGAAGAGGGATTGCCTCATTGAAAGTATGTCATACTTTATAAATGATAAGATCTATAGCAGGAGTCTCTAGAGTGTTTACTGCAATTACAAACATTTATGATTCTCATAGTGTTAAAACTGTGCAACCTGTGTTACTCACCACATTTTCAGACCAGAAAGGAGAGTAGTATTGCTGTGTTCTTAATAGAGAATTCCAGCTTTTATTCACATAAACTATATAATTAACCAGAATGATCAATTTAGTAATCAAATTTAATTATCTATGTGTGTAAGTACTACTGATTAAAAGTTTTCTGGAATATAGATGTTTTCCTGAATCCAAGTACAAATTAAGTTGTAACAGTGATTACTGTGATAGAACTAAAATAAAATAATTCAGTCTAAATTTTAAAGAGTGGATACCTGAGATTTTGTTGGTGGTGTGTTTTGTTTCCACATCTTTGTTTTCAGGTTTTTCCCCTTTCCTGATGTATTATACTTAGCAAAAGTTGAGGAGGTTATATTAAATTAAAGTGAGGAATTCATTTCTTTTGGAAAAGTTAGAGACCAGAGTATGTCTGAAATGGCTGATTGGAGTCTCTGAGTTACATTCCTTGATAAAGCACATAAGATATTTAGCCATACACTTGAGTAAAAGTTATGAAATCTTGGGAAGAAACGTTAGCAAGGGGTATTGTCAACAGTTTATGGGCTGGTTCGGCCCAATTCCATGAAAATTGTTGCAGGGGACCCACGCCCCAGGAAAGGGGAGTGGAGAAAGGGAAAAGGGAAAAGGGAGATAGGCCTAAAAACAAAACAGTGGCAATGATCTGAGGAGGAAAGATAATTTACTAAATAAGATATTGGAAAGAAAAATAACACAATATAATTGGAATCGAAGCTAATAAATCAAATAAAATGAGCAAGAGAGAGTGTCCAATAAACCGAAGGCCTTACACTAACGCTGAAGGCAAGACAGCAGCGAGCATCCTCTGCTGTGTCAGTCCCAAAGGAAAGAGAGTGTCTTGTGACATGCAAAGTTTTTATCTTTCCCTCTGAGTAGAAAAATACAAAGCAACGCAAAGTCCTCTAGGGAACACAGTTCTTCTCTTCTGAGACAGGTATACCCAGAGCTATCGATGATCCACGGAGCTGGAGCATTAATTCTTTAATTCTTAATGCACTACATCATGTTATGATGTGGAATACCAATACCAAAAATCGTAAAACCATGACAGGTATTTCATTACTATGAGTGAATCTACAAACAAGAACTAACAGAACTGATGAAATTTTATTTTTTTTTTTTTTTAAACAATATCTGAAACAAAAAGTTCCATAGTTTTCATTTATAAACCTTTTTTAAAAAAACTAATCTCTATTAAATAGCTCTGACACTCATGCTCAGTGTAATACTTTTTCCTGCATTACTTCACCTAATGCCTAAATTTTCTAAACTACTCTATTTAGTCATCAAGTGGTGAAAAGACAGATTAATGCAACCAACTGACATATAATACATTGTAAATATGCCTAATTCTTCCAGTGTCATTCTTACAGTGTTTACAGCTCACAGCATCAGGCGATTTGTGAGGACAGATAAAATTCAAAAAGCTAGTTTGGATCTCATTATCTTTTATTCCTTGCGAACTTCAAATGCTTTATTTTTCTTAACTTGATGATAATAAAAAGTATGTAAAAATCGATGGTGGGAGATGTTTCCAATTTGAAATGGAACCTTCCTTCTATATGGCTGAAAACACATGAAATATTTGAAATCAGAACAATATGACAACCTACAAGTGGCTTGAGTTACAACTTACAAAGGAAAAACTGTGCAACAGTACCTAAAAGTGAATTAAATATAAATAAATAAATAAATAAATCAGTGCAGCTTCTACAAATAATTGCCAGTGTTCATTTTTCAGTTATTCATTACTCATTAATATGCAATACAATCTACTGATTATCGTTTGGTTCTAAGTCTAAATCTAAAATTCTAATTAGTTTCCTTTCCCTCTTTTCTGAAAACGTTGAGTATTGGAATCCTTTTCTCAACATTATTTTCTCCCTTAAAAATCTTTCCCCACTACCATCATTGCTGCAGTGTGGCAGAGTTTCCAGAAGTATTCTTCTGAGATTAAAAAACCACCTGAGATTATCTTTGTTGTAATGAGGTGAGACACTGACTCATTGTTCATGTTATCTCCAAATAGTCCAATCACCAGATTCTGAGCAAGGTACCAAGAACTCTGACTTGTTAACACCTACAATCAGATACACATAAGACTCAACACCAAAAGGTCAATTCTCATTGTTAGTCACCTTTAAATCAAGAGTGATTTGTTTCAAGGTTATGGTTCCACTTTCTACCTTCAAAGATGCAATCATAGAGTTTGAAGCTGAAGTTAGATTTTCTTAAACTTAAGTTTTTCAGATAAAAGATGTGCATTCTGTTTTTAATACATTTTAATACCTTGATAAAATGTAAGTCAAAACCCCATATTAAATAATTTATTATACCACATATAGTACAGGCCACTGAGTTCCATCCAGATGGCCTATATCAACTCTGAAGACCTTTATTGGGTTAAGCACTTCAAGTCTTGAAAATTCTGACTTAGTAGCAGAAGTATAATGTGAGATTGAGATTACATGAGTCTTTAGTCTCTCCTGTTGACAAAAGAGTTAGTATATCTCTGTTTACTTTGCACGGTTTAACAGTCTTACAGCCAAGATGAAAGAGAATGGAGACCACACGTGATGGTCATAGCAAGCAGATATCTGTGTCTAGAGCTACATAGGCATGATGGTGTAGTATGTATACAGTGGTGACTCATTCAAGCTTTCAGTTTTCACTTTGTCTGTGGGATGGAACTGTTACGGAAGAAGGCTTTTTGAAGGCCTTATTTCTCAGTGAAGAAAATGTTTCCTTGTAGGATCATAGCATACAGGACAACTCTAGAAGGATATAAACCATACTGGAAAGATTTGTGATAAAATTAGTGTTCTGAGCCAGATTTCTCAAATATTCATAGTAAAAATGAGAGTGAAAAATTCTTAGAATTGGATGGATTCAATCCAGATAAAAACTCATATGAAATACTAATCTACAAAACAATAGCCAAATGATTTGAGAAAGTAAATGAGCTGCTAACCATGATTTAAGAAGCTATATTTTTCTGATCTCACTTAAAGAGGAAACAAGTTTTTAGGTGTTTTCAGGCAACTGTGAATTAAAAAAAAAAAAAAAAAAGAGGATTATGTTTTTAATTTTAAGGTAAATACAGCAGCATAAACTAAATTTAGAATAAAGGTAAGACATTATATCTTCTGGAAATTAAAACAATTTATATCAAATGATTAGGATCTTGTGCGGAAAACCAATTAGAAATCCAGCTATGGTCTAACAGTCATGAGTATCAGGAAAAATGGAACAGTTAAACTCAGAAGAAAGAAAGTCTGTGTAAGGAAAAGAGTATAGTGATAAAAGACAGTTTGGTTCTTGGTTTACAGCAGGATTTCATGTAGAATGAGTAAAATATAATGTGCAGAAGATTGAAAAAGAATGGAAGAAGAGCTTCAAGCTGAGAGGAGAGAGTATAATTAGTAACTAGGGAGTGAATAGGGTTGAACAGAAAGACCTCAAAATGTTTTCTATATTTCCCTGACCAAGATAAAAATAATTATCTCCCACTGTTCTTGACATATGCTTTCCTGGCATGCTGGACACTCTAGCATCTTACAAGGCAATCTAATCCTAAAAAAAGTAAAGTACTTATGCATTTTCTACAACTGAAAAAGAAACAAAAAAATGTTAGGAGAAAAGCGAAGTCAATATGTTTAATATAGCATATGAAGAAGCTGAAAATATGTCTCTGTTTAAATCATCCTGCTCTGTGGACTATTCTGCTACACTGTAGTCAAAGTAGTAAGATCTTACTAGAAAAGGAGAAAGGATTTTGTATGTGAAAAACACTTAAAAAAGAAAACAAAAGAAAATAAAACAACAGCAATCAAAAAAAGAAAAAAAAAACACAAAGAAACAAACCCAATCTCCCAATATAAGTGTGTGATTTTTATTTTTTTTTAATCAGTATTACACATTATAATATCGTGTAGTGCATGCTAAAAAAAAAAGTGTTAATGATCCTGTTCTGTGGAATGTCAATAGTTCCGAGTATACCTGTATCAGAAAAGAAGAGCATCGTACCTCAGAGGACTTTGCGTTTTTCTGTTTTCCATTCAGAGGGAAATATAAAACTGCTGGCATGTCACAAGCTCCCTCTCTTTCCCTTTCAGACCATCCCAGCAGCATATGTGCTCCTAGTCATCTTGCTTTCAGCATTAGAGTAAGGCCTTTGGTTTTCAGACACTCTCATTTTATTTGATTTATTAGCTTCAATTCTAATTATATTGTATTATACTGTGCTATTTTGCATTCTGATATCTTATTTAGTAAATTAGCTTTCCTCTTCAGATCGTTGCTTCTGTTTAGTTTTAGGCCCATCTCCCTACCTTTTTCCTTTCTCCCTTCACCTTTCCCAGGCGTGGGTCCCCTTGCCCCACACACCATGGAATCAACCAGCCATGGACAAACCAGCCCGTAAACCACTGACAAAGAGTTTGATCTTTCTAAAATTTAGAGAAATTAGAAAAAGAAAAAAAAAATCAATAATAAAGAGTACTCTCTGTGGTTCCAGGTGACCTAGAAAGGGGATAAGGTAACAACTAGCCAGGAAGTTCAGAAAAACTAATAGTAATTGCAACATTCAGGTTGCAATTACTATTAAGAACATTCCAGTGCTAGCATATGGTAAGAGGAAATCGGAAATATTACCAAGATACACTGTAAATGCTTTAGTTGCAATTAAAAAAATATTTCAGTATTAATTGTCCCATTCAAGAAACAAAAGCATTCCTAAGTCTTATGAAACAGATAATCTGATCTGGTAAATGGGAGCAATGCCTGTTTAGGCTAACTCTAAAGGGGACATGTGGTGATAACATATCAGCAAACTGTGATAACCTTCAAGAGGCAAAAGTTTTTTATAACAATATTTTTGAATGGAAATCTTACCAGAGATAGAAAAAGATTACAGAAAGTGCTGGATATACTGTGTACTTATTCTGAGCAACATACTTGTAGAAATTCAACCAGAAAATTATTAAAATATTATATTTTTTTCTGCATTTAGTATATCTTAGTACTTAAATATGCTTCCATGGAAATAGGAATTGTAGGAAAAATATGGTTTAAGATGCAATTATAAGTTGGAGACCTGAAAAATAAAAGAAAAGGAGTTGTCTATCTTCTTTACGTAAAACCTATTGATATGTGCTGCTATTCATAACACCTTCATGCACACTTTTAATCGATTAATTTGTATAGCAAAATGATAGACACTTCTCCCACATACACGTTTTTGTCAGTGACAGTGATTGCCTATGAATATCAAATACTATACAGCAGGATGTGATTATGAGTTGCCAGCTTTGATTTGTGGAACTGCACATTTGCATATTCTGAATAATAACATGAGATTTAAATTAAGAAAATTAAAAAAAAAACTTGTTTAGCTATTCACAGAGGTTACTCTAATAAATGAAATAGATGTTTCTGTGTTTCTGTACATTTGTTGGCATTTCCATTAGTCTTCTTTTCATATTTCAATTCATTTAGTTCAGAAGCATTAGATATCCATGGCTACCAGATAATCCTACTAAAATGTGAATGACTGTAGGCCAGCTTCTTTCCTTTTGCCACATGAAGAATGCTATATGCAAGTATAATTTAAGATAACCTGTCTTTGACCTCAAAATACTAGAAAGACAAGTACTTTCTGTTCCAGCAACAAAGAACTGCATTTTTGTTGATAACTGTTCACAGCACTGTAAAGTGCAGGTAGAGTGCAAACTGAAGACAAGTAGATAAGAAGAGGATATGAAGGGTGTAGAGTGACTTTATAACACGGTATATGATCAGAATTTGGTTTTATGACTTGAAAACAAGTGCATATACCATTCTGGTGTATGGACAACATTCAGCCCTAACAAAAACAAACAAACAAGCAAACAAACAAACAAACAAAAACATATCAAGGTTTACTGAATATCAAAAGACATTTTGGTCACAGTAGTTGTATTATCTTTCCAGATTATCATATTTTTCTTCTCTGTGGAGTACTGTTATCCATCTTTTGTTGTGGCTATTCCGTTTTTTTTAGTAATGTATCTGCCATGAGTGGGTGGCTGTCAGTGCATGTGGTAGAGCACTTGGTTACATCAGGAATTCTTCTTGCTTCATGAGTGAGAGGAGTGAAGGAAAAACTCCCACTGGCACACATTCTTCAGCATCTTTAAATAGACTTAGCAATGCAAAAGAGTCGAAAACATGAATAGCTACAATCTGAGGGCCTACTTGTGACTTTCACACCCACCCACATGCACATCTACGCTCAGAAAGCAGGAGTCACCCACCTGGGCTGCCACAACTGCTTCAGAGAGCCCTTCCTCCATCCAAAGACCAGAATGAAAGAAAAAATCCTTCAGTAAAAGCAAGCACCAGCATACATTAAGATTGCCCACTAGTTTCATAGTGATATGACAAAAATAAATGAATAAAAATCAACAAATATTTTCCTTGAAGCTGACTCATACTCACTGAAGACAGTATAAAGAAGGGAGTATCTTGACTGCAAGGTAATCCTTAGACCAAGAATTCTGGCAAAGGTGAACCTCTCTTGTGAGTTTCTGTAAATTATTTTCTGCTTTATTGGTGACCTAAATCCATGCTCAGTTTTGAAAGAAACAAAGAAATTTTGCCTTCCAGCAAAATAATGGGGGAAATTGGACATGGAGAAGTCCCTTTCCCTATTCTATTGAAACTGTTCTTAAAAACACTCACAGTCTCAGAGACAACTTTTACATCAACATTTGGCACCAAGTTTAATGGGTAATTTTACATTTTCATATATTTTCTATGACACAATGATTACATCTTCTTTTCTATATGCCCACAACCATCATGGCATTTACTGATACGAAAGGAACCATATCAGGAAAGAGTAGATGAGTTAATATCATTATTATGATGTCATTAGGAAGGGAGAGGGTAGTGGAAAAATGTCAGTGAAGATCTTCAGAGACTGCATTCATCTGCCATTGTGATATATCATAATTACAGTCCTCATCAAAATGATAGATCTTGTAAGATGCTGTTATGAATTGTTCTGGGAATGTACCACTTTTTTTTCTATTGCACCATTCTTATTTTAAGTACCAAAAAGATTTTTGCAGTGACCATTATAGCCATCAAATGTCATTAGCTGTACTTATTATTTTTCTCTGAAAGCAATTTAATGCCAAGGAAAGTGAGGAAACCTTGATGTGCTATATTTTCTGAAGGATGGTATACTGTAAACAGAAATATATGCTAAGGTACAACAATGTGAATAAGCACATTGCCCAACTCTTTGACTGCTGGAGTGCATTAAAAAGAGTGTGGTCAACAGGTTGAGGGAGGTACTCTAGACAAAGTCCAGTTGAGGACCACAAAGGTAATTAGGGACCTGGAGCACCTTGATCATGAGGAAATGCACAGAGACATGGAACTGTATAGCCTGGGGAAACAAAGACTGGGAGGAGAAATACCTGAAGTGTGGGAGCCAAATGGGGAACAGACTCCTTTAAGTGGTGTCCAGTGACAGGAAAAAAGGCAAAATGCGCAAACTGGAACACAGGAGTTCCATTTGAACATGAGGAAGAACTTCTTTACTGTGAGGGTGATGGTGCACTGGAATAAGCTGCCCAGAGAGGTTGTGGAGTCTCCTTCTCCAGAGACATTCAATTGCTTGGACAGTTTCCTGTCCAATCTGCTGTAGGGAACCTGCTTTAACAGGGGGAGTTGGTCTAGTTGTCTAGAATCCCTTCCAGCCCCTGCAAGTCTGTAATTCCATGAACAGTGTATTAAAATGGCAACAACTAATTTTTATTTATTAGTTCTACCAATAAATCAGATCAGGTAGGATTGGTCACAGTAATTGTAATAAGTTCACCCAGTTAAACTAAAAAATGCATTCTCAAAGGCATTATTGGTGACACTAGAAGTCTAAATACTTTCAAGTGGACACAAATAAAGTTCACTGAATAAACAAATTTGGTGAACTGTTAGAAATATGGAAATGATGGCTCATTCAGGATCTGCCTGAGTATTTAATTGTGAGAATCTCTGAGACAGTACTCAGTAAGTGTGTCTATAAGACAAAGCTTCTCTTCTACTCTAATCTAAGATTGCTGCTCACTGTTGAAGATCTCTAAAATTCTTTTTCCATGTCCACAACTCCTTAATATCTTCTACTTCTGTTTTTACATTAATACTAGATTTTTATATTGTGTCGTCCAAGAGATTTTCAGCAGAGAAAATACAAAAAATAAAGTTCTGGTTACTGTTTTATATGCATTGTTTTTATTAGTTTTATAAGAGCCTTAGTGATTTTGCTTTGTTTATTCTACTGCAAGATGTTTTGACGAGTTTCACAATGCATGCCCATATTTTTCTTCTTTTTTTTTCATATGAAGTTTTTCGTAACAAGCTCTCAAGATAGATGATTTTACCACTGTCAGTGGGTCGTTGTGTAAAATCCTTGCAGAATTAATTTACAAAAGAATTATGTTATTACTAATAAACAATTCTGATCTTGCAATACAAGATGTTCATCCATTTGTCCATCATATAAGAAAGTTAAGGAGTTTAAAGGGAAGATGGATGGCAATTGCTTTTATACAGTGAGTCTTATCACAGTACGAGTAGTACACTTTGAAAATACTTAATGGGACTCAATTAATCTAGTTTTAATAATCCAAAAGCTATATGTCTACTCTAAATTTAGCTCCATCTGAGTACTAAGGAAAAGAAGATATCTGTTTTGAAAGACAATTTATCTTCACTATCTCTGGAAATATCTATTTTTGGAATCTAAAAGAAGACTAGATGTCCAATTTAGACTAGGTACCTAATTTTAGAAGGCTACAAGTTAAATGAGATAAATGCACCCATAGATTAGTTTATTAAAATATGACCTTTACTAATTTAAATTGAACTAAATTCGAAATTTCTTTAGTTGTGAATTAGACTTTACTCATTTTGAAAATTCTGAATCTTTTCTTATACATAATTACGCAATTAGTCACTCAAAATAGAGTCCGTTTCTCTCATCTCCCAACAGTAACAATAGTAGCGACACTAAATGAATTTTGAAGACACAAAATGCTAGTAATGAGGACACATCAGTATTTAATTTCAAATAATTTTGTTGAGTCTAGAAAAAATTTGAGGAAGTTTTTATCTTGATATGTGTTTATTTTCTCACAATGTTTCTTTCATATAAAGAATTCTGAGTGTTAAATGTTGATAACATTATTAAAACAATATTAATGATTAAAAATAAAGTAAGTAAAATTACATCAGAAATTCGGTTTAACATTTAAAACATCATGTATATCAAAATTCTGACTTGTCATTTTGGTAAAGTTACTGATGGGAACAATATTGACTCTAATCAGGATAAAAAAATATCAAATCTGGGTGAGATTTATTTTTATTAGTTATATGACATCAAGCTAGGCATACTTCTCTGTTGCTGATGTTTAATCTTTCCATATAACTTCTGATTTACTATAGATGTTTGNAATGTGTGTGTATATATATATATTTATTTATATAATACAAATATGAACTCATGCATTATATAGAAAAAATAGATTAAAAAGAAATCATAGGAGAGGAAAAGCTTGTTGCTACTCCTGGGTCACAGCAGTTTGTT
>VXAB01008404.1:177180-194758 GCA_013399175.1 Odontophorus gujanensis | reverse complement strand
TTTCTGATTTACTATAGATGTTTGATTTTGCTAAATAGATTAAGAAGTTCTTTAGTTGAAATATTGTACATTATATTGAGATATATATAATATATAATGATATAACCATCTGTGTGTCCTAATCCAGTGTATTTCTGCTCCCCAAACCTTTCCCTAGTGAATTTTCTTAAGGAAGTTCTAAGTAACTCTCTGCAAAGCAAGAAAGACATAGTGAATATTGCAACATTTGGAGTAACAGTACTTAATATGCATCATTAAATTTTTCATGTTTTGAGTTAGCTCAGCCCTACTTTTAACAAAATTTTCCTGTAAATCAGCAATGGTGTTTAATCTAACCCATTGCTTCAAATGAAATTTTTGTTTAGGGTCCTACCAGAATACAAATCAACACGGCCCTCATTCTACAGATTTGTATGTTCTTTACACGTTGTTAATGAAAGTTATCAGAATTGGCTATGGTATACATAAAGAAGTAGAATCAAAGAATAGCTTTGTTTGTGAGAGATGTCAGTGATTAGCTAGTTCCAACCCTGTGCCATGAGCAGGGTTGCCACTCTCAAGATCAGTATCAAATATATAGTGGAGTTTATGTAAGTACTTGACTTGCACCATTAAAAATGTTTGCAGAGAAAGTTAATGTGTGTGTATATATATATATTTATTTATATAATACAAATATGAACTCATGCATTATATAGAAAAAATAGATTAAAAAGAAATCATAGGAGAGGAAAAGCTTGTTGCTACTCCTGGGTCACAGCAGTTTGTTTCTTTGTTGTTTGTTTGTTTGTTTGTTTTTGGCTTATAATAACATCATTCTCTTTCACAGATTTTTAGATTACTGATACTCCAAAAAAAAAATCTTTCCCAGCATTCTTAAATTCTATGCATGTAACTCAGGTGTATGCTGGGGTGAGAGAACTATATATTCAAGAATATTCTCACTGTCACCCAGTCTAAGTAGGAAAAACATAATTTAGGTAATCAATGTCAGAAGTGAATCAACACTGTCAATCTGACATCTTAAAAGAACTTCATCTTCTTCTATGGGCTTAAAAGGACCCATGAAAATGTTTAGATAGTTAACTGGAATGGTAGCACTGTCTCTTCCTTATGAAAGATATTTTTTTTCTGAGTTTAGAACTTAATTCAACATTTATTATCTTAACCACAATTTTCTCATCCAGAAAAACTGTTTCACACTAAGCATTACGTTCTAAATATCGTCTGGTATGTTTCTAGCACTTCTAAAAACAAAGTAAAAGGAAAATGTAATTTATGATTAAAATTGTCTAGTTAGTTTTATTTTATTCACCTGAGCAAATCTAACACCTTTAGCCCCTTGGTGCTTTAAAGCAAATTCTTGCTGTATTAGTGATCTATACTGGAAGGAGTTACTTGTCTCTGTGCAAAAAAAGAATTAAAAATAAAAATCCAGACAAACTGTAACCCTTAGGAAAATGTTGATATTTTACTGTTTTTGACAATGGGCAAGTGATTAACTCTAGTCGTGATTTTAGTGAGCTTCTACTTCCATTCTTGGATAATCCAATCCATAATATATGGTGCAGTTCAAAACTACATTATTTTCAAGACTAATTTGGTTTAAAGCATCTCAAAGCAATATAGGACAGTGAAGGAATGTAAGTATATTCATGGAGACAGTGGTGTTGGAAGAATAGTAGGTGGAGACCAGGAGACCAAGATTACCATGGCTTGAATGAATCTTTAAACTGGAGCCAGAGTCCAACCTAAGTGTGGCTTGGTACATACTGGGGAATGGATGGGAAAAACACAGTAAGAAACTGTGGGGAGAGAGAAGGGAAGATAGAAAATGGAGCTTAAGGGTAAATACTGTACTGTGAAACAGCTAGAGGAAATGGGATAAGTTTCCTCATTGTTTCTAACATGTCTACTGGAAGATTACATTGATAATAAAAAATACTGTGACATCATGATACACTGTATCTTCCTCACATGAATCAGAGACTTACAAAAAAAAAAAAAAATCCTCTTTTAACTGTATTCATTCATTAATTTAAGAAACAAGAAAAAAGATTGTTTTTTTGATTCACATTCAAAGTTTATCGTTTTTTTTCCAGCTGGAATTTATGTCTTATCAGCCCCTGGATCCCTCTCAGATATATAAAGAGATAATATTCACATTCCTCTTGATCTTTAACAAATCATCCTGAAGGAACAGAGTGATGTTTTCTGAGAAATTATTATCCTCCTCAGCTCCTTCTAAGTGTATTTAAGTGTATATAAATGGGTTAAGGAGGGTGTCACCAGGCATGCCAATCACTTCTGTGTGTCTCATGTTAAAAGCAGAAGGCAGCACTGTATTAGTAATAAGCAATTTCTTTCCCTCTCTCTCACAAACATACATGCATAATGTTATTTCTAATAACTGCTTCACAGCCATCTGCTATAAATCGAAAATGATAATAAAATAATTACAGAAATGCAGCAAGCAATTGCCCTTGACATTTCATCTCCTCTTCACACTTTCTGAAGTTGTAATACAGCCAGCCTGAGAAGTATTCCCATTATGATTTTTAAGTGTCATAATCCAAGAAGAGAACTTCAAACTGAGTGTTGGGGCTTTGTTCTCATCCTTGAATACTCAGACTTGCTGGCAGATGTGCACAAATGCACAGTACACATGAAGAAATATCTTCTTTTTGAAATGCTTAGAAAAAATGACTGGAAAGAAAATGCTCAGAAAATTGTAATTAATGCCAGAGACTGGGTCTTCTGTGCTAATAGAGGTCATGGAGTTTATTGTATAATTGAATGTTTGGTGTTGTGAGGTGGATAAGGCATACATAAGACTCTTTGAAACAGAAAATCTTCCTTTTGTAATTGACGACGCCAGAAATGGTACTTCTTCCTCTGTCCTGCTCCTCCTAACATCCCCTTAGCAAACCTAAAACTTCTAAAACACCTCTATAAACATTCTTTCACTGCTGTATATTAAGCAACTCTAGCATTCATCTACCTCCACACATTTTGTTTTAAAGCATAAAGATTTGCAACTTTGCAGTATAGAACAGTGCCTCCCAACCACTGCCTCTTGGTTAACTCATGCTTATGTGATAAAACAGATATATTCCCTTCTTATAGGAGGAGGAGGAAGATAGTATTTTCATATGTAGGCAAAACTGACACATCGATATGCAAACAAAGCCAATTTACAGCAGTAAGTGAAAATCATACAATTTCTAACCCAAAGCAGCATAACTGATGCTGATCTGGAGGAGGTTCCATTCTGAATCACTTGGGGTGGTGCCTGTTCACAGGCATTGTAGGAGCAAATCCATTTGACAGGAGGAGGATGCTATTTTTTACTGTGCCAAATTCTGTTCACACATATTAAAAGCAGAGGGGGAGCCAATGCAAGATGGGAAAGATTCAGTCAAATGTGACATTTATTCCTTTCTTGCTGTAGTTCAAGGCTGACTCCTTCACAAACTGTTGAGATTAAACATCTATACGCCTTTCCTTCTCGTGACTGCCATCAATAGAATCAGCTGCTTGCTCTATCATGTTTTTAGTTGCAATGATCAAGTCACAAATTTAGCATTACTTAGTCCTTTTCACCAAAAACCTGCTGTCTGTACATCTGTGTGTGCTGTCCACCAGGCTAACAGCTTTTGTGGGGGTTAGGTGAGCACTTGGCCCCTTGTTTGGGTAAAGGAAGTGGAAGAGAGGATATGGTTGAGGCAGTGATCCTGAAAACCACACTGGAAAATAGAGAACATGGAAGAGGGAAGAAAGAAGTTTCATGTTGCTACCTGTCAGTACCACATGGTCCCACTTATTAAGGAAGAATTTAAATTGATCCTAACACATTTTCCCACAGTAACCTCTGCCAGGACCACTTTTTTCCAAACATGTATTTCTACCTATTGATTGTAGTAGTTTTCTGTCCATTCAAATCACAGAGTTTTTGTTTATTTGTATGTTTCTTATATTGATATATGTACAAAGAAACCCCAGTATCATGCTGGTATAAACAGTAGAAGGATTTAGCTATTCTCTGTCCGACATAAAGTGACACTATAAATGCGAAAGTGTGATGAATGTTATTGCCATAAGTACTGAAGATACAAAAGACAGGATGAGAATATGAAGCTTAATAGCACTGACTCCTGCTGAACTTTCCTTTTCACTCCGCATACTTACATCCTCATACTCCCACAAATGCATACATCAAGAAGAGCAGGTAAGATGTTAATTTATTACAGACTCTGTTTATGGCCACACTACAACTAGAGAGTATTTCTACATGAACTTTTTGGTTATGTCTATGACTATACACTCAGTTAATATTCAGCCACATGATTTTATTCAAATTTACAACATCTAGCTTTCCTCCTCCTTCTGCCAGAAGTTTTAGAGGAAAAGAAGTTAAAAATTTTTCTTCACTAGATCTTCACTTTTAAACATACAGCCGAGATATTCCAAAATAAATGCTTTATAACAATCATTTCTGATTTAATATGTTTCTAATTTATAACAATCAGTTCCAATCTAAGATTTTGCTCTTCTTTTAATCAAACAGAAAATGTTCAAATCAGTTTGAGAAAGCATATAAGGTGAGGTGCACAGCTAGATCTGCAATTTACAAGCAGAGAAGGACTGATGGCAGATGTGAAGGTCCAAAAAAGTTTTGGACAGAGTGACCACAAAAAGGTAGACTTTATTCTTGGTGAGATCAGGAAGGGGTAGCAAAATTGCTGCCTTGGACTTCTGGATTGCTGACTTTGAACTACTTAGGACACTGGTAGGGAGGATCCCTTGGGCTTCATTCCTGAGTGCTAATGGGGTACTGGAAGGCAAAATACTCCTTAATACGGAAGTTGTAAAGATGGAGGAGCAGACTGTCCTCCAGTGCTGTTAAGATGAACCAGAGTGGAAGACTAGCATGGATGAACACAGCTATCTGAAAGGAAGTTGTGAAGCAGTGGATGTCTCCCTTTTTTTCTATGTAACTAGTAATAGGACTAAAGGGAATGGCCTCAAGTTGCCCCTGGGACAGTGGTTGAGTCATCATTCCAGAAGGTATTCAAGAAATATTTAGGTGTTGTACTAAGGGATGTGGTTTAGTGGGGAAATACTGTTGGTAAGTGGACAGTTGAACGTGGTGGTCTTAGTGGTCTTTTCCAACCCTGGTGAATCTATGACTCTGTGATTCTATATTGAGCTAATGAGGAACAAGAAGGGTACTCTGTCGCTGTTTAAAGGTCCTGAGAAGTGTCACTCCTGTAAGTCTGAGTAGTTTTAAGTCATATGAACTTGTCAGTATGAACTGAAGATTAAAAGTATAGATCAGTTCTCATTAGCTTCTATCTACACACTTTGTGTACTCACATATGCAGATAAAAAATTACCTTAGAGACTTTCATTTGCAGTGGATTGGCTATTTTCTGCATTTTTCAACCTAGAAGTGAATAGACTATATTACAAAAAAAGGAATTTCTGTTATTACTTTCTAGACCTGAATCATATGTCTTTCAAAACAGATTACATTTATTGTAAATTTATTTTGCTTCATCTGGAAATCTGTATCAGGGGAGTTAAAGTCAAATGGAGTAGGATCAAAGAAACACAAAAAGTATTAATTGTACTGGATGTAAATACTCACTGTTAAGTTCTGCTACACATACAGAAAGTACTTAACACTTTCTTTACTGGATTAGCACTCAGGATAGTATCTCCATCTACAAAAGAATGAATTCTCGGCATAGTTTGGTGCACTCATTCATTTCAGAGGGCTGCAGAGACATTTTAAAAGGTAGGAGTTTTTGGAATCTGTTTTTTTCTTCAGGTTATATTGCACACATTCCAATGTTACCATCAAAGACTCCACTGATGCTAATGTTCTCTGCCTCTAGATACAGATATCCTGCACAACCTATCAACTCACTGAAATCTATTTTGTCAAACTACACCCGATGGAGTCAGTGAAGTTCAATCTAATAACTTTTGCATGATATATACTGACCCCTGTTCCTCCTTGAAGAAGCTGTATTTATCAATAAATCAATAAGTCATGTGTTAAAATGCTGCTAAATAATGAATTTTAAATTATCTTGGTTAAAACTATGTCATATGAAATGTAACTCAGTGTACCTTAAATAATTTTACTGACAGATTTCAAATCAGCAAAGATTCATCCCAGAAGTAAGGAAAAGAGAGAAAGAGAGTTGAGTTACTAAGCTAATTTTGAAAGGAAATAATCTCTCTACAGGGCCTCTCCTGCCATATAAACAAAATGTAGTACATTTAAATTGTAGATCAAGAAAAGACCATTAAGCCTGTACAAAATACATAAACTAGCAAATGAGAAAACGTTTACAAAAGAGTATTATTAATCACAAAATCAGGCCAGGCCTACTTTATGAAACGTGGGGAAAATATACTGAGTTTTCCCATGTTTAGAAGACTAATCCATTCTTCTGAAGAAGATGATCGGAACTGTTCACAAGCAAAATTTTTCTTAAAAGATGAAAACACCAACAAAGAGACAAACCAAGGAGAAGCAGTTTTTGAAGTGTAAGAATTCATAGAACTCTGTCAACTGTGAGTATGATGGTTTTCCTTGCCTTAAGTAATGCTTATTATTTTAAATCCTCATTAGGCATCAAGATTTAACTTGACGTAGGCTGTTGTTCATATAGTTTCTTCTGGCTGTCATTGTTGTGTACCACCTGCCCGGCTCCCAGTACTTCCCTAGCTCTCTCTCATGCTACACCATGATCCCTCAGCTCTGCCTTCTGCTGTTTCTCACTCCCTGCCTCTCCATTTGCCTCCCACAGCTTTGCTAACACTTCTGTTTTGGTCTTAGAAAGATGCACACAACCCTGCTGGTAGGGTAGAATCTCAGCTCACAGGAAATCCCTCAGCAGACTTTCTTATCACTCACACCACAACATGGAAGTGTCTTGTTGTTTTGCTTTGTTTTTGTTCTTGCTTTTTTGTTTGTTTGTTTGTTAAAAACAATTTAGTAACAGAAGTTACTAAATTAGAACAAACACATTTTCCTATGTCCTATCATCTGCACCCCAATTTTTGATGTAACTTGTCAGTATTCAGAGTAAACAGTAACCTTGGGAGTATTCATAGAGTTAATTAGCTGCAATTTGTGTACAAAAACTTCTGTTACTAAATTTATCAACATTTTAAAATTCTCGCAATGCACAATTACAAAAACAAGTTGTGCAGCAGGATCTATATTAGTCCTTAGATGCCAGGCTTATAACAGAAACCTAACAGGAAAATTCACAAGTTCACTATTATTAGAAATGAGTGTGTCATTTTGAGACAGTTTACAATCAGCAACAGGAGAATTGCATGGAATAACAACATGCAGAGCGTAACACAGAGCAGAAACTGATCCAATACTGACCCAGCCAACCACAGGCTGCTCTTCAGCACTCTTCTCCAGTCCTCTGCATGCGGCATCTGGTATAATGTTTAGAATTTTCAGGTTGTGGTATTATCTGGGATCTCTGTGTTAAAAGCCATGTTGACAAAAAAAAAAAAAGGCTTGTGTGCCTTCAGCTGTTAGACTATCTGCAAACAGAGATGTTTTCTTTTTGAGAAGCAGTGAAGAATTGCTGGCAGAATTATTGGGAGGGCAGGAAGACACAGCGGCAAAGTCAGCAGGGAGCCTGTGTTTATCCTTCTAATTCCTCTGAGGAGACAGCTATTTGCCTGAAGTAGGAGACAAGGGGACAAGTGAGCTCCAAATGTGACAGTCAAAAAGATGTTTTCTAAGAGATCCAGAAAATACTGGATGGTGTTTTTGCAACTAAGGAATTTGCTGAAAAGATTGGAGAGAGCAACACAACAATAAGATATCTACAATCCAGGTGGAGGATGGAGATTTGTATTCATGTCTTTTTATTCATAATTTATTCACTTACTGACTCAGCAGAGCTGAATGTTTTCTGTGCAAATATTTGCCTTGCTTTTGCAAAGATTAGAAATTTGGAATATTTTTTCTTTAGGTGGAGAAAGTATAAAAAATAGATGGGCATTTCTTTCTTGAGATAGATGACAGTGCATGCTCCTTGCAACACACAACATAATCTTAATTATCAGGAGCTAGCATCTTGCATATTAACACCTGATTTTTCAAGTAATACTGTCTGACTGGTCTGTTCTCCAACAGAGAAGTTTGTCCAAAGTACCTCATATCTTGTGTTCAGTAGTCATGAATGCAATAGCCTTACAGTAATCGCACCTAGCACAGTTTCTCTTCATGTTCATTCTCATAATTTCTCCAGCAACTTTTTACTACTTTGCAATACATTATGCCTCCCTGTTGGCCTATATATCTGTCAAGAATACTTACTCCAAACTTTAATGAATTCCCTATTCATTTGCAGTAAGACATTCATCTAAATCATTGGCAAACATTAAATTCAAAATATATCTGTTTTGTTGTCATCATAATTTTGTAGTAAATATGTGGAGTTCTTTCTGTAAACTCAGATTATTATTACTTACCAATTTATTTTCTTATATGTTCCTGTTTGTTTATAAAGTTACAATCAACTGTGAGTAACTACAGCCAATGTGATTGCTATATCAGGTCCTGGATCCCACTGTATGTCTAACTAAAGAAGAAAGGAAAAGCAAGATTGTAAAAATAAAGGAAATAAATGATTTCAAATTAAAAGAGCAAAAATAAATTACTTCAAAAAATACAGAGAAAAAGAAACTTACAAAGAAGTATGTTTTTATTGTGAGCAAATTCTATTCAGATACTTCATAACTTAAGTGAGAAATTAAAACAGGTAAGAAAATCCTGCTCCCACCAAGTTAAAACGCTGTATTTATTAGGATAAAGAATTGTAGTTGAAAATTGGTGTGAAAAATTATTTCAGAATTTCTGTGGGATATAAAAAATTTGAAACAGTGAAAATTATATGATGCAACAATGTATATCAAAATATGGTCTTATTTAGGTATTTCAAAAACAATGTCTAATTAAGAAAGCTTAATTCCAAACTGAATTGTTAGGTTATGAAAAATACACAGAAACTTGATTATATTTCAAAGAAAAATCAATGTTTATATATATTAAAAATAATAATAATAAAACAATACTTAAAGGAGTAGTTAACCTTATCTTTACTCAGTGAAAGTAAATTCATAATAATAGGAGACCAGCAAAATGAAACTTAATTGGTATTTACTTAAAATATTTTAAAAATAATAATTGTTTTTTACCACAAAATAATTCAGCTTTCAAATCCATCTTTGTCCAGTTTAGAGATAAGGACATGGTATGGGACCATGTCAAAGGCCTTGCACAAGTCCCGGCAGAAGACATCAGTTGCCCTTCATTGGTCTACCAATGCCATCACTCCATCACGGAAGGAAGGCTACCAGAATGGTAAGGTACAATATGCCCAGGTGAAGCCATGCTGGTCGTCTTGTCAACAGATTGATTCAAGCATGATTTCTCCTTGATGAATTTATGTTAAGTATTCCTAGTAGTCTTTTTTTCTTTCACCTGCTAGGAGATAATACTCAGAATAAGATGTTCTACTGCCTTTCTAGGGACAGAGGGGAGGCTGGCTGGCCTGCAGTTTCCCAACGCCTCCTGCTTGCCCTTTCTGAAGACTTTTGGCTTTCCCCTTTTCCTCAGGTACCTCTCATGTTCTCCATGACCTTCCAAAGATGACAAAGAATGTATTGGCAATTCAGTTACTTGACAACAGTAGTCCTTCTTTTGCCCACTGAAACTTTCACTCCATTGTAGTAGGCCACAAGATTGGTCAGGCATCATCTGCTGTAAATGAAACCATGCCAGCTGTCAAGGATCACCTCCTCATCTGCATATACCTTAGCACAACCTCTAGGAGGACCTGTTCAGTGATGTTCCCAGGCACAGAGGTGAGGCTCATCAGCTTGTAGTTTCCTGTCTCTTCCTTTGTACCCTTTTTTAAAATGAGAGTCCTAGCAGCATATTTCATAGACATAAGGGATCTTCAAGGGCATCAAGCCATTGTCATTCTTGTTCCAAATTTACATATTTGCTTCGAAAAGCAGTCTTTAAGGCATGCTTTAATGAAAACAAAACAAAACAAAACAAAACAAAAAAACATAAGAAGCAGCTTGCCTACTTTCCAGTAGTACTAATTAAACTGATAGAATACTGTAATTACATACAGTCATATTAGTACACAAGTACCTTCTGAGTTAGCCTAAGTTTGTCACACAACACCACACTGTATTAGAGAGACATATGCCCAAGTGTATATTTTAGGAAATAGTTCATGTCTGATCTCAGCGCCACCTTAACAAGTTCATGTTTTACATAGATAATGTTTCCAATATTTCTGATGCCAAATTAGGAGATTTATACATATAAATACTAAGTCAGAGGAAACCTTCATACAGTTCTCAAGTAAAATCCCTGTCTCTGTAAAGGCTAAATGAGTAGAGATTTGTCAGAGATTTTGTAGAGCAAAGTTAAATGAGTGGAGAAATGCAGGCCTTGTTTATTGATTGGGCAGAGTAAAAGGACAGGCATGCAATTTGTAAACAGAACCTCTTTCTTGGATGGCCTACTCCTTTCTAGGATTAGTAATTAGTCTGTTCAGACTGCCATATATCTGTATTAAAAGGCACTGTGTCTACTTGTCTCAAATTATCATTCCTGTATTTGCGATGATTAGTATGGGTGAGACGTCAGACCCCAAACACATTTAGCTTTGAATCCTCTGGTTAAATAAATGCTAGCCACTAAGGGAATAGCAAATCTTACTTATACTAAGTATTGAACCCCAAAGAATCTGTGGTGTTTTGAAAGGCAGAGGCAGAGCCCTGTGCTTAAATATACTATATAACACTGCATAACTGCCCTTGCACACCCAGTAATACTTTCCACCACGTTCAGCCAGCTGACAACACAGAAAGTGGATAGTCTATAAATGAATGGATTTAAATAAATCCACAGTTTGAAAATTTACTTGAAGGTCTTTACAGGACTAACAATGTGGTTGGAGTCACATAGGTTGAACTTATGCTGGTGTCTAGGAATACTGGCTGTTTTCTAATTTCTTACAAAGGACAAAAAAACTCAATTTTTCCTAGTGTTTTTTTCCACTTTACCCAGACATAAAGAACACTAACCTAAAGGTCATGCTTACAGTTTAAAGTAAAATGGGCTTAAGATAACACTTCTGATAAAAAAACTGTAAACTCTGAGTTGGGTGAAAGGAACAGAACAAATAGTCAAATATTTCAGAAGATTTATATCAAAGTGAGATACACCCAGTACTTTTACTTAAATATATTTAGATTTGGAAAGGAAGTCAGAACAAAGACTAATATGAAAGCATAATATTTAAAAGCGTATTTCTCTTGACAGAAAATGATAAACAATGAGGAGTTAGAATCTGTGCAGTGAAGGACTGTGTCAATTACAACTAAAGTATATGTAAATGCTATGGTCAAATAAAAAGAAAATGGATGTGAACCTTATCTAAACTTTAAATCAATAATTACCCTAATACAAATCCTTTCTTAAACTATCAAAAAATCCCTGAGTTTGTAAGTGCTTTAGATAAGTTTTTCTGTTCAGGTAAGACTGAAATACAACGAGAAAGTTAAGCAAATCTGAACTAGCATCTCATGGTAAAACTCAATTGTTAACTTTCCAAAGGCTATCTCTTTTTTTCTGCTTAGTCACTGTAGATAAAGAATCACTGACTATCAGAGAAAGAGACAGTGAGGCAGTAGAACCTATTTGGAGGCAAATATTTCATATTGCACGTACTGAGAAGATGAGAGAAAAACCTTTATTCCTTTTCTGGCACAATGAAATGAAAATAAATAATTTGGATTATTATATCCAGTTAGAAAAGATTAACAGAAGAAGAGATAAAACAATAAAACAAACAAAAACCTCTGAAAACTTTTTTTCCAGTAATGATACTAACAAGGGGATTTTACTGAAACTTTTATTCATTTGTCAGTTTTTACTAACTCCAGAGATGAGTGGACTGGGAGACATGCCAAGAAGTCTTTTTTGTAGACTACATACCACTATGAATAGTTTGTTCCACGCATTTCAGAGAGTAATTCACAACTCTAGTATTAAAAGTTAGAGGATCTGAAAAGACTACAAAATATTTTGACTATTAGCCTGGAGAAATATTTTCTGTGGTTCACCTACTAGAGAAATAGTGTGATATAATTTTCCCATGTGTTTTGCTGTATCTTGTCCTTATCATTGTTGCTAGAGCATATCTACAGTGAGGGTGTTTGTGAGTATTTTGTTTACTATTGTTTTCACTAGGGTTGAATGCTGCTGTTATTTTGCTTTGCTGGACAAAACAAATATGTTCTTTGTAGCACATGTTGGCATATCCTGAGTAGCGTTGACTTCCTGCAATACAGAAACAACATTCATTACCATTGTAGTTACAGCTGATCAAAATTATCCAAAAAGCTGCTGTTGCCCATTGATTATATTCCCAATCAGTTCCCCGCATGGGGCCTAAAAGTACAAGGAAGACATAAAGCTTCTGGAGCAGCACCAAAGGAAGGCCGCAGAGATTATCAGAGAGCTGGAGCATCTCTTCTTTGAAGAAAGTTTGAGGGAGAAGCTTGAAGGAGAGAAGACACTGGGGAGAACTCATTGCGGCCTTCCAGAACTTGAGGGGAGCTTGTAAAGAGAAGGGAGACCAACTTTCTACACAGTCTAACAGTGATTGGACAAAGAGGAATGGTTTTAAACTTAAAGAGGTGGGATTTAGTTTAGATAGTAGGAACAAATTTTTTACTGAGAGGGCAGGGAGGCACTGGAACAGGATACCCTGAGAAGCAGTGGTTGCTCCATCTCTAGAGATACTCAAGACCAGGTTGGATGGGGCCCTGATCTGGTGAATGGCAACCTGCCATGCCTTTGGGTTGGAACTAGATGGTCTTTAAACTCCCTTCCAACACAAACCTTTCTATGATTCAGTACAGACAGTGTTTCTGTGGTGACCGCTGTGACCACACAAACAGTCCTCTACTGAAAGATGTAACAACAATTTGGTCAGTGTATGAGGAGAGTATATCTCACCTGGAAGTCTCTGCCTTTTTGTGGATCCCCAATGTTCTGCTGCTCATCAGTACAAACTCTGATACTGCTGCTCACAAAGCTCGTATGTAGTCTGAAAATGTGCCAAGACATATTCAGCCATAAAGTACAATACTGTTTCACAAGTGTTTACTTGAAGGATCAGTTGCTTTTGTTAGCCATTCACTGATGCTGAGTTATCAGTTCTCTGACAGATGAGGAAAAGTCTGCATTATGAAACCAGAAGTACTAGCGTAGATAATTAATCTTGTTAATATCAACATGGTGACTTTCACTGTTTTCAGAACTCTGACATTATATACCCATGCATTTGGTTAGAGGGGAATGATATTCTAATAAATAAACAAAAAAAAACCCACATATTCAAAATTAGAAATGTCTTGGAATAATAACCTCAATAAACATTTAATTCAGCACTATGTACATACACTGCACTAGTAGAATTAATATATATTCCTTTTCAGAAATCTTCCACCTTAAATTTGATTTCCTACATTACAGTCTGTTAATCTTCACCAGGAAAAGCCTTTAAAGTTCCTGTTTGATAAATTAGTGCATATTCTGTGAATGTGTAAGGAATTTTTTTCAAATTGTTATGTTGCAGAACAGTAATTGAGCAAATTTATTTTCATATATTTAAATAGATCTTGATGAAATTCATGTCTATTTTCAATTTTTAATCATCCAGAATTATCTTATGTGTAACAGTGATGCAGTCAAGAATGGCACAGCAATGTAACTCAATATAATCCATCACTGAGAACTTTCAATCCTTTGAAGCTTTGATTGGATTACATACTGATAAAAGGCATCTTCATAGTCTAATAACTGAACTGTAGTTATAGCTGTGACATTATCTGTTCTGTATCATGCAGGGTAGAATTAACCATGGTGCAAGACAAGAAATCAAGTTTTATATTTTATTTTACCTTATGTGACCTCTGTATTATTAGCATTTTTATTGAAGATTCCTCCAGAATGGGCTTCTAAATATTTTAATGTAAATTCAAATAAATAATGAAAACTTCAAGGAAATTCTCACCTTCCTTAATTTTTTAGTTGCACATTGTAGATGAGAGCTGGATCACTGTGGAGCTTTGGACTTTTATGTTATGCAAATAAAATGGGAAAAAATTACAATACACTGCTTCTCCTCAGCAGCCCAGAGGTAACAGGGCAGTCTTGGAGAGCTGGGAGTACCATATTTTTATATCCCCAGAGAAAGGAACTGAATCAGCAAAATCTTGGTACACAGAAACTCTGACTTGATTGTAAAATATGAGCATTATCCCCACAGCCATATCCTTGATCCAAAAGAGAAATATTTTGCAAGTAAAGGTTCATTTCGAAATTATATGAAAAAATCTAAATCAGGTTTCTCAGAATATTTTGCTTTTGTCAAGCATAATGCTATGTTACACGCAATTTCCTTCATGAAATTTAACTTACCTAAACTGCGATTTTAAAGTTTTTTCCTCTATAAAAATAATAAAATCTAAAGATCTATAAGAGAATAAAATCTAAAGATCCTATTTTAGCAAGAACTGTACTGGACTTCTTGATTTATTGGAGACCACAAAGCATACAGGTCTTCTACAAGTTACCCTTCATATGAGGTTCGCTTTATTAAATTACTACAGTAGTACCCCAGCCTGTTTTCAGAGGAAACAGTAGAGAATGGCTCTTTTCACCTTCAGTTTTTCATTTTCTGCAGCCGAAAAATTTTATAAACGAGTCCTAACAATTTAACACTGAAGTATTTAACAGTCATGGAATCTTTTACACTCAGTTAGAATGCTGACTTTGAATACTGTTTTTTAACTTTTGAAATTGTGAATATATTCTATGTTAACTAACATGATGGCTATTTAAGAATAATCTCTGCCGTATTTAGTCTTCTACAACTCAGACTCTCCCACACAGGTCTTTAAATGCATTTAATTACTGAACAGTATGATTCTGCCTATTTCTGTTCTCCCAAATTCGGTAGCTGTGTAGAATTTTTCAATAATAGACAATTAAGAACATCAAACTAATCTCAAATTTAAACTCAGTTACTCAGAGATGGAAATGAAAAAGACAACATACAATGCCACTTCCACCCTCACATTTTCTTTAAGCATTAGAATTGTTAAATTATACTTCACCATATATAATATTTTAAGTATATTTTTCTAGTCTGTGGATCTCTGAAATGAATAGTCCTCTAAGCAATGAATAAAAATTAATTCAATTTGTCTGCTCATCCCTAATTAATTTATGTGCTAAAAAACTATGTTCCCATTAAAGGAAATGCATTATATTGCAGTTAGGGTAAAAGCATTTTCAACATGATTCTACTTAATTAATGCACATTCATTGTCCTGGTGAAGATCACTGGATTTTAACCTAAAAGATTGGCTTGTTATTGACTGTGTTCTTCATTCAGAAGGAGAAGGGAAGAAATTACAAACCTAAAGATTGTTTGTAGGTAGAAGGTTTTGACTGTGAACAGCCTCAAGCAGAAAATGGTTGCATTTATCACACAGAGCAATTGTGCAAGCTCTAAGTAGCCACTAAGGCCTGGATGGTGATGCAATACATGTAGAGATTGCTTCTACCAGAAACTGTGAGGGTGAGGAATAAAATCAAGTTCAGTTCAGCATTAAGCTCTTATCCAATTTTGAAAGAGGTTACAACTAAAGGAAGTTTTCAAAAAGGATGATTTTTCAAAGGATTTTCTTCCCATTTTTTATTTACATTTTAATGCCTTAGTTATTCCTGCATAGCCTTACATACATATGTACTGCCTTTTACTCAAGCAAGCCAAGAGAAATACAGTGAAATTTTCAGGAACGTTTTAAACGTGTATTTAATCAATTTTCATTTGACTTCTTACAAAAATATGAGATATTCAATTCAAACTAACTTTTAATAAGAAAGAAGGGTTTGAGGAAATAGAATAAATGGAAAACAGAGGAGTAGAGAGAGAAGGAAAAAGATAGAAAAAAATAGATACACAAATTCCATTTTGAGAGAAAAGAGAATTTCCAGTTCAAAGCTCAGTAATTCAATGACTCTGAAGAGAATCCATCTCACAAAAAAAATGTAAAAGGACTTACAACAGAATGAGAAAAACGTTAATTGTTCTACTCAGCTTGTTGATAGCATGATTTCTCCTTGAGTTTAATGAATGTCATTAAAGTCATGGTTTATGGAAGGAAATAGTGTCAATCATGCTTTACTAATGCAGGTTTTATATTTTATTTTACTATATTATTTTAATATTTTATATTAATGCAGGTTATATATTTTATATTTTAAACAGAGGACCATGAATTTTAAAGAATGTGGGTTTACATGGGTTCTGATTCTATAAAAGTTTTATATATATACATGTCTACAATTATCCAAATATGTGTGTTCTTGGTTCACTGAAATTATGGCAGTATTCAAAATACGCATTTAAACCTTTTCCACATGAGAAGTTTGAAAACTACAACAAATCAGCTGCAAATTTCAGCCTGCTTGACTAAAATGTAGACATCCAATCCAAGATGTAAATAAAAAATGCAAGAAAACAAAAAGAAAACTTCTGATTTCACTAGCGAAGTTACTGATCTTTCCTCCCAGCTGCATGTTTGAAGTTAAAATATTATGGGCAAGTTTTGCAAAGTAATGCTGAGTTTCTCCTGAGAGCACATACCAGATGNTTAGTAAATATATATATATATGCTCTTTCTCCTTGCAATAAATAAATAAACAAATAGTTTTTCATTTATACAATTTTCATGGATAAATAAATGTTCACTGGAATTTATCTAAGAGTTTATTATGTCATATTATTTCACTTTTTGTTACAGTTATGAAGTATTTCTCCACAAACAATCAAGGTTCTGAAGATAATTCCAGNTATATATTTTATATTTTAAACAGAGGACCATGAATTTTAAAGAATGTGGGTTTACATGGGTTCTGATTCTATAAAAGTTTTATATATATACATGTCTACAATTATCCAAATATGTGTGTTCTTGGTTCACTGAAATTATGGCAGTATTCAAAATACGCATTTAAACCTTTTCCACATGAGAAGTTTGAAAACTACAACAAATCAGCTGCAAATTTCAGCCTGCTTGACTAAAATGTAGACATCCAATCCAAGATGTAAATAAAAAATGCAAGAAAACAAAAAGAAAACTTCTGATTTCACTAGCGAAGTTACTGATCTTTCCTCCCAGCTGCATGTTTGAAGTTAAAATATTATGGGCAAGTTTTGCAAAGTAATGCTGAGTTTCTCCTGAGAGCACATACCAGATGGCTAAAATTTGAGTCAAGCTACATCTTTTTCTCATATTGAAGGAATGCATAGAAAAAAAACATGATAACAATACACAAGCATTCTATTCGAGTCCAATAAGAAAGAAAGAAAGAAAGAAAGAAAGAAAGAAAGAAAGAAAGAAAGAAAGAAAGAAAGAAAGAAAG
>VXAB01008404.1:163957-177044 GCA_013399175.1 Odontophorus gujanensis | reverse complement strand
GAAAGAAAGAAAGAAAGACTATTTCATCTAAAAATCAGCTGCATTTCTAGTCATCTTGCCACTTCATTAGTTTATGAATACTGGATTAAATGTGTGTGTTTTGCATCAGGTAGAATTTCCAGGCACTACAAAAGGAAGGAGATCCTTTCCATGGTTCTATAGCCAATGATCAATTTTAGCTTAAAAAATTTTAACTTAAAAAAATAATAAATAAATAATCAAATTCATTCTATTCTAGGCTCAGGGTTTCAAAGCTCCTAACATTTTAATTAGTAAATATATATATATATGCTCTTTCTCCTTGCAATAAATAAATAAACAAATAGTTTTTCATTTATACAATTTTCATGGATAAATAAATGTTCACTGGAATTTATCTAAGAGTTTATTATGTCATATTATTTCACTTTTTGTTACAGTTATGAAGTATTTCTCCACAAACAATCAAGGTTCTGAAGATAATTCCAGGAGTATCTTAAATTGTTTAAATAAATAATGTCCTCTCCTCAGTTAATGTAACCAAAAGCTATCCTGTCATCACCTTTAGTGAGCTTTCTGAAGGAAATAGACAACACATTTTCCACTTGTTTTGAAGGACATTATTCCTGAATCCCTCAAGTGGCTTTGAAAATAGGAAGGTTTTGCAACTGATGTTTTATTTTCTGTAATGCGCTTCCTTATTCCTGAAGTATACTTGTGAAAAACTGATATGTTAGTACATTAAAAGGCGTTTATAACAGAATATATATTGTTTTTTGGATGTTTAGAGTTGAAGTCACAAATATTTAAATAGATTCCAAGAGCTATAATAATTTTTTGCAGTATATGGCATTTGAAGTGACAGCTAATTTGGTTCTTGACAGAGTAAAATGGTATGTATGACTGAAATCTACTATGCCTTCAGATGTGAAGGATGAGCTGTTGACTCAGTGATCTCTTATATTCTAATATGCAAAGTGCTGTGTAAATATAGTTCTCTTGGGATTTGCTGGGCTGATCCTAAACTGTAGCTACCTGTGAATATCTGTCTTTAGTGTCAGCAACAGTAGATTCAAGTCCTGCTCTAATCATTTTCCCGTCAGTGGTCTTCTTACAGATACGTACTCTCAAAATGATTTATTTTACAAATTAATGGATATATAAAGCAATTACAGCAATGCAGATGCTGTTAGAAAAAGTTGGCTGTGTCATGTTGATTTCAGATATAGTCCAAACAGCTTCAATCCTATTTCAGACCAGAATACTTGAATTTAATCACGTAATTAACACAATAATTATACACAAGTTTTTTGTAAGGTAACTATGAAACATATTGATCAAAAAACTATTAACATTTCTTAATGCTTGTGGCATGAATCATAATAAAATACTAGTATTTGTGAATATTGAAACACAATTATTATTAAACGTGCTGCTATTTTTCAAACTACCACTTATTTCTTCAGAAGAAAATGAATTAGGTAATGGCAAATTACATTTAGTTGATGGAAGAAAAGTAAAAACAAAACTTAGTATTATTTTTCCAGCCAGATCTTCATAGCTCCATATTATATGTCTTAGCAAATAATTGTAATATTTAGGGAATTTTAGAATTTCTCATTGTTGTACTCTCTTTTTGAATCCAGAAGAATAATGTTCATATTGATTTGACAGAAACAAATTTTTATATTCATTTATCTTTAAAAATGATGTGAAAATATCATTAAAATACCTTTTCTCTTTCATTAAACTCATTTTGCAAATAAATGAAATGCATATGTATACCAGTATACTACATTGAACATTGGGATTTCAACATTTAAAAAGTGATTGTTGATATTTCTTGTAAAAAAATTAATTCTTGGAAAATGTTTACTCAGTCTTATTCAGTGTAACCTTTTAAAACTATTATAAACCATGTAAATCTCAACTGGAATTCTGGAAAGAAAATCCTAATCGTGCATCACAAAAGCAAATTCAATTTTATTAAAATTTTCTCATAACATGACAATATAGAAAAGTAAGTAGAGGCAAGTCCAGACCAATACTATGCCATGATCATCAGCTCAGCCCCTCTGACCAACGCAAATGCCCAGAGGTGATGCCTATGTGTCATTGCATCAGTCTTACAGAAAGAGAAAACTAATTTTTTTCAGAGAAGAGCTACAAATTTTGCAAGCAAGAACCTGTAAGTAGATGTCCATTTAGACACATTTAGAAGCATTTACATGATTTGGCATACTGACCAAAGCCAATTGGGATGTTTAGTCTGCAGTTTCTAAGAACATAAGCAGGACTGTGAGTGATTGCAAAAATGTTTTGACTGATCTCAGTTACAGATGGAATATGTTACAGGCATATGTCCACAAGCAACGCATAAGGAATGTGGATATTTAAGAGCTCCCTCTTGCTTTACCAGAGCAGCATCTACTATGAAGTGTTATTATCTAAAAGTCATTAGTTGCTGGATAAAAACTGTACATGTTATATGAACTGGTCTTCTAAAATGTTACTTCTTGCATTTGACAACATCTTTCAAGAGCTGGATAAGGTGATAATACAATATAACTACTACTGTTCTTTTATAATAATAACTGTTGTTATTTTAATTGCCCATGATAAGTCTTTCTCCTGGAAACATTCCAGAGAAAATCTGCAGTTTCTACTTATTTGGACAAAAACACTACATGAATCTGTTGGAGACTGATGTTTGCTGAGGCAGGAGGGTCTGGCTTTGTGGGGAGAGAGACAGTATAACAAAAGCAACCATAAAAGTCTGGACTTGTTATTTTCTATCTTCAAAATATCATCAGTTAAAGTATCTGTTTCCATATGCAATGCTACTTTCTCAATGAATTTTTAATGGACAACTGAACAGAGGAACAAATTGTTGGTTTTCCATGAAAAAAAAACAAAACCAAACTCAGTTTCTAATGGAACATAATAATTTATTTATTATATTTAATAAAAATTTAGTCAGAGCACATTTGAATAATTGTTATAATAAATCTCTTCCTCCAATAGCTAAGGTTTTGTTTTTTTTTGTTTTTTTTTTTTTTTTTGTCATTAAAACTGTATGGCCTTGAAGTTAGAAGGAGAAAGATAAAAGAAATTTCTTGAATTTGATGTTCAGTTTATTCTTTCTTTTTTACTAACTCAGAATGAATTCACTTTGACAGCTGGTCATATGAAAAACAAGTCCAAGACTTGTTGTACTAAGTAAATGATTAAATATGCATTGATTTAGGTGTCATCTGAATAAAGACCTTTCCAAAAGGGCAGACAAACATCTCTCAAGGAATTTTGATTCCAACTTGACTTAAAAAATATAATTAACTCCATCTTTGTTTGCTATGGGTGGCCAGGATCAGTAATTTATATGCAGAGAGGAACTCAGAAGCTTTTAGTAAAAAAATGTGCATAACTAAGTCTAGGTCTATTATAATTAAAATCTTTTCCAAAAAGCTTATTACAGTTTACTTAAAGTTATGTAAACATATCATAGGCTTTTTTCCTTAAAAAGAAAAACAGCTTACATAAAAACTGGAACATAAGGAATCCTTCTACGTCTTGCTTACTAAACCATGCATAATCTGAAAAAAAGTTGTGTGTTAAAAGAGGCACTTAACAGGCTCAAAGAAGGTCTATTTCCCAGAGTATGTCAATCACTAAAGCTATTTATTGAAAGCTTCACAAAAAGACTACAATGTCACCTTAAGCCTCAGAGAATTTCTTTAAATGGTCTCTCTATCCATTTTCTGGATAGCCTAATTAATTATAAATCATCAATCTGTATGGATTTAATCACTATTTAAACTTTTCCTCCCAGCAATCCAAAACATTACTAACTCAAATCTTGAGTTAGTAACTCAATAATTGCATTTTTAGAGTGGAAAGAAAGGTGTCATGAAACCATATGTCTTGCTTCTCAAAATTAGTTCAAGGTTTAATTGAATTTAACTACAATGTTTTTTGCTAGTTTACCCAGACAAATTCTGCCTAACTAGTTTGGTTACAAATGAGATGTCACTTTAGGCTTTACCATGTCACACAGCAGCCAAGACTCCTGTGAAAACTTTACATGTACTAAATTGAAGGGAGTTTTGTAGAAACCAGAAATATTGGGGATAAGAATGGAAAATGAAAAGTTAAGGTTTAACTTAATAGGTATAGATAGCCTGGAATTAAAATAAAGTTCAAAATAGGCATTTATGGAAGCATAATTAATTCACCAAAATAGCAGTGTTCAAATTGTTACTTGCAAGATCTTAAATGAAAAGAGTAATGTGTCATTGACCTGTGCAAGCGTTTTACAGATGAAATAAATGCCAGAGCTGGGATGGACAAAGGAAGCCAAGTATCCTTTAGCCTCTCTCCTTGGCTACCACGTTGCTGGATGACTGCAATTTACCTCCTGTACGGAGCTAGACTACAGCACAATAATTAGTTCACATCAAGGGATATACAAAGCGTTAAAGAAATGCTAAAAACAAAAAGTGGTAATGGGAAAGGTCCTCCTCTACTCCTTCCAGAAACAACAGCTCTATAACAGCCCTTTGTCCACTAGACTGCATTCCTTGTACTGAATGAATAAAAGCATACACTCAGAAAGCAGGAACCTTCGGAGGAAAATAGAGCAAGATTGTATTAATACAGAAAACATATATGGACCTTAGATACTCTCAGGGCAGCCTGGAACTCATTCTCTTAGTGAGGAGAGGTGAGAAATTTTATCAGCTGGTCTTTAAGCTTTAGCATCAGAACCTTATAATTGTGATTTTCTATCCTCTAAGTATCCTAAACACAACACCAGTTAGAAAATAAAGCAATGTTGTACAGTGTTAGGAATATGTTCAGAGGTCCACTTGGTTGCATTCCAAATTCAGCCTTTATCAGAGACAAGAGTTAAGTGTTATATATAATGATGATATCTATTACTAGACTTGAATCTTCAAGTTGACTCTTTCTTTAAAGGGATTGGCTACTTTTATTTAACGAGTTGTATATGAAATTCCTTTGTAGTACAACCTCGAAGTATGGTTTTTACCCATGTACTACAGATGCTTATACACATATTCAGATAACACAAACACCGGACCTGAGTTTATTGTTTTCAAAGTCAATAGTAAAAATAAATGGCGACGAAAGACCAGCCTCTCCTTGAATGGAGATAATCTCAGAAATATGGAAACATTCTGTCAATTTGTAATTAAAGAAATAGGCATTTTATGCTTCTGTCTTTGGTTAGCAGAATTATTCATTTCAAGTCTGTAATGTGACCCAGTAATTACCCTAAAAGTTTCCAGTTGGGATCTAAAACATTTGTGGGTAGCAAGTTTTAAAAATTAAGTCTACATCAAATGTCCCACATTGGAAAGACAAAAAAGGAATAATTTAAAACACATTTATTCAGATTTTTCTGCTGATGTGTTGCATGCAATGAGTCCTATAAATCTGTGCACTTATAGTGTTACACTAGGGAATATTGTTCCCTATATGCAGAAGGTAACAAGACTCTATGTTCATAATTCTGATCTCATTTGATTAACCACTGTAAACTGCAATTAAAAAGTTATTTTCTCCTCTTGCTTAGAAAGCAGGGCTCGTGTTTACATTCAGACAAATCATCTGCTCATCTCAGTGAGTTTTTCTGTCTGGAATGCAGGACACAGACCTTAGCAGAGGACCTGGGTTCAGTTACAGATTACACAATCTACTCGTGTGACCTTAAGCAAGTTATTTAGTCTGACCACAATTAAAATTATTAACCCCCTTTTATGAACGTACTTGGTTTCTTGCCTGTAAATATGGATATGTTGTCTCATTCTTTGCTCCTTATTGTTAAATAACCTACAATGAAAGCTGTAAACTCTACGGTAATAAGGACAACATTTGTATCTCTAGTAGTACTTATTTTTGATTCATAGATTTTATACTTTATAAGATTAAAACTGGGCAAGGTCATAATTATTTTTAACACTAAGATCTTATACATATATATAATGTCATCTATAATAACAGTAGCTAGGCATCAACATATATGCAAGATTATAAGAATCCATAAACACATCTGTTATTTATTGCCTATGCTTTATTGAAAATGAAGTGCAGGTAATGCAACTGTATGTGAAATAAACTGAAGGAGTTTCAGAGTGACACTGAATTCCTCCAGTTTACCTACTAAAAGCATCTAAAATCCAAGGTAGAATCAATCACAGAATCATAGAATCATTAGGGTTGGAATAAACTTTTATGAACATCTAGTCTAGGTATCAGTCCACCACCACCATGCTCTCTAAGCCATATCTCTCATTGCCACAACTTCATAGTGACTCCACCACTTCCAGGGTAGCAGGTTCCAATGTATTACCAAACTTATTGAGAAGATATTTTTCCTAACATTGATCATAAACCTCCTCCAGCACAAGTTATGGCCATTACCTCTCATCCTATCACTGGTTACTTGCGAGAAAAGGCTGACTCCCACCTTGTTACAACCTCCTCTCAACAGGAGCAACAGTGTCCCCTCTGAGCCTCCCCGTCTCCAGACCACACAATTTCAGTTTTCTGAGCTGCTTCTCACACAACTTATGCTGCAGACACTTCTTCGGACATACTCAAGGGCCTCAGTGTCTTTTCTTTTACTGAGGGGTCCAAAACTGAATGTGGTACAGCCTCACCAGAGCTGACAACAGGAGGCTGATCATCTCTCCAGTCCTTTTGACTATGTTATTTCTGATACAAGACAGGATATCTTTGCCTTTCTTAGCCACGACACTTCTGGCTCATGTTCAGCCGGCTGTTGACTAACAGTCCCAGTTCCTTTTTGTCATTGCCACTTTCCACCCACTCTGCTCCAAGGCTGTAGTGTAGCCTGAGGTTGTTGTGATCAAACTGCAGGACTCAGCACTTAATCTAATTGAGCACTTGGTCTCACTGAACTACATCCCAAGAATCTATCTAGCCTGTTGAGATCCCTCTTAAAAGCCTTCCTGCTCCTAGGCAGATAAATGCGTCCTCCCAGCTTGGTATCATCTCTAAATTTACTGCAGGTGTACTCAATGCCCACATCCAGGTCATCAGTAAAGATATTAATCAAGGTCAGTCTCAATACCAGCTCCTGGAGAACAGCACACAAGCTTCCAGGGCTCCATTTAACTTTGCCTTGGGCACCTCCAGGGACAGAGCCTCCACAGAGCTTGTTTGGGCAGCCTGTTCTAGTGCCTCACCACTCTGAGCAAATCTTTACTCCTAATATCTAATTTAAATCTCTTCTCTTTTAGTTTATAACCAATCCCTCTTGTCTTATGGAACTATGTAAAAAATGGCTCTCCACCCTGTTATTTCAAAAAGAGTACTTTGGACTGAAAGTATAGATGAAAATTTTCAATCCAAACATTCCTGATTATTATGAGAACCTGAAAGAAGTGCCTGTTGATCTGGTCTCAGTATTTATATTTCTTTGTGCTTTCTACAGTTATGGTGGTTCCTTTGTCTGCCTCTTTCTTTAATTAGAAAGTTCTCTCATGAGCTGTTTGAATGATACTAAAAACCACAGTCAGGCAGTTTCTGGGAACTGCTGTAAACATATGCTCTATTTTCTATATATATATTTCTTTTTCCTAGAAATGTTGTAAATATTTTTCTATGTATAGAGAAATTCTAAATTACATAGCGAGATGAAAGATTAGTTTTGCTGAGACGAACCATTCCAGAACATAACAAGGATTTTAAATACAGACACATACACACTAATTATATAACAGCTACATTTTACATAGCTAGTTGTAATAGACTTCTTTTAGATTTCTTGGGGTGAGTTTGGCACTTTAGGCTTGTTTTTTGTCTGTGAACGCACATACGGAAGAGAAAAATGGTTTAGACTGCAAAATGTTAGTATCTACCACCCAGATATATAAAAAAATATTTAATGTTTATTACAGCAACAAAAATTTAAAAGCTTTCATAAATGGAATATACCTACTTTACAAGAATTGTTTCATGATACTGCTTCACAAACAAAGGAATGATTTTGAAATATCCTCTATTAGATTTAACCTTAGTTTCTGCCAGAGGATAACATCAGACTTACATTTCTAGCCCGACTTCCACGGGTTGAAAGACATGGCTTTTATTTTCTGTGTAGGGTGCACTGAGAGCTCTCTCCCAGCTGAAAAGTGAAGGAAAATATGGTGTCTGTAAGGCAGTGCAACAGTGAAGAACTTGGGTTGCATTAAACGTATGTAGACTCATCCTTGACTGAAAGAGGTTGATGGATCTGCTATTAAATCAGAATCCATAGAATGAATAAAACTCATTCATTTGTTTATATATTATCTGTGTGGAAAGATATGATTATGTCATCAATTATGTGGCCCTGGGAAATTTGTGTTTACGTCTAGCAATAATACACGGACTTTTACTTAAGAAAAAAAATCACACAAAATTGTAATTAAGCAAGTGTTTCTATGTTCCTCCATCTTCTTCGTTATTTTGTTGATGTAGAGCTCATTAAGTAAGAAAAAAATACATTGTGAACAAATAAAATTGAACTTTTTTTTTTCTTTTTTTATCAGATGATAAAAATTAATGTAACCTAAGTGAATGCCAGCATGCAGGCCTTACCTAATTCTTTCCTACATTTTATTAATTCCCACAGGTCCAGGCAGGCAAATGCAAGAAACTTAGACACCATTATACTTCCCACAGAAATGAAGTATAACCTGGCTACTATTGTCAGATTTCAGAGACTTGGAATTAGCTGTTGGAATAAATAAGCAAAACAACAAAATGTCTCTGTAAACTGAAGTGTCCAGGACATTTGAAACAATGAACACTGAGTGTCAAAAATGAAGAATGTAATGTAAATATGATAATTTACTATTTTTTCTTCCAAGTACTTTCAGGGATTTTTCTTCACAATTGTTCTTCCATACACCAAGGAAAGGAAAGCCTTCAAAAGAACTGCAACAAGTGAGAAACAGTAAGTGAGGTTGCTTTGAAATGCTTCTGTGGCTACCATGATTTTTCAGCAGCACCTGCTATTTTTATATCTCTCACTTGGTATCCAAACTTGGAAACACTTGTCATCAAATTTATGAGGTGAGTTATGTCCAAATGAGTCCCTTTTTATTTAACCTGAGTAATTCCTTCCATGCTTCCGTTTCCTTGTATTTTAATTATTTGGTTTGTTTATCCTCCTTGATGCAAAGTGCACACTACCCAGTGAATACAGGTAATGTAACTTTGAGCAGAATACGTATTTCACATATTTCTGCAACAGTGATTTCCTTTTGCCTGTTTGTTTGTCCCTCTGTGCATTTCAAAAGCAGCTCTTTCTACAAGGAAATCCTGTGAGAATCTTTCAAAATGAAAGTGCAAGGCATCTTTGTACATGCACTTGGAGCCATAGTGGCTTTGCAAGGACCCAGGAGACAAGCTGTCAGACCAGTTACTCGGTTATTACAGTAGGATGTATTTTCAGCCAAGGTAGTGTGAGGTATGCATTGAATTTGAGATTTTCTGACCCTGTAACAGAAGTATGCTGTTGACATTATTTTGCACAAGCAATTGTTTTGCAGTTAGCTGAGGAGAAAAGCAAGGAGAGAGTTTGTTATCTTTTGAGTATTGTCAACTGGCAGTAGAACTGAGTAGATAAAAAGCCATTACTATTTCAAACATAATTCTCCAAAAGAATATTTAGATTATATTTTCAGAAGGCCTGAATCTTGACCTCCATTTGCATGAATGCTTGCACTGATAAAATGAATAATTGATACAAAAATGAGTCCAAGCATCATGATTAACCAAAATTAGGACACATGGATAATGTACAAAGGGAAATGCTTTAGATTTACTAACACCAGTTGTGAAAAAGTGATGAGATTGCTGAAAGTAACCCTATAATTCCAAATTCAGAATAGGAACAGAACTAATAAAATGAAGAGACTTTTCCATTCATGACAGCATGCAGTTTTCCACAAAATGGAAATTATTATATTTTAAAAATAGGATCGGAAATTGTGCACAGTGTTACATCAAGTCAATGTACATAGCTGCATAACACGTGTTCTTACAGCATTAGGTGGTGTCTCTCACTCATGTCTGAGTTGTGTCTGGTCATCTTAACTCAGTACTGGCCATCTTAACTCAGGTTGCAATATGCAGGCTCATGTGCTGCATTCCAAGAGTATGAAATTCATCTAATGCTTTTTATCAAGCTTTTCATCTGTTTATATTTTTTAGCAGTGTGTTTATAAACTATCATTTCTGTTCATAGCTTTTCTAGTGCACTGCTGATTTACTTGTATTTGCACATCAAACCTCAGAAAAAGAGAGATTTAAAAAACTTCCAAATGAGAGGCTTATTATTTACCCATACTTTTGAATTTCAGAAATGTACATTAAAATATGGCAATCAACATTTGATTTACTTCTCAGCTGGTTAAATATGTCAATTTTCACAATTGAAAACAGTAAACTGTTTTGTTCTTATCTGAGTTTTAGTATATTTCCCATAGATCTTCTGATTGAATATATGCATAACATTGGATAAAAGTTTCTTGAAGACTAGGAGATCATTTTATTTGGCTCCTATCGACAAAGTTATTTTTTGGAATATAAATTTATGCTTTAGTACCTGAGCCTGAAGCTTATGATGTAAGTAGTTGAGCTTGAGTATATTATATCAAAATAACATTGTAAAAAAAGGAGATGTTCCTTTCTGCATGAGCAAAAATAGGAGAGGAATAAAAGGTATGTTTGGAAAAAGTGTAAAAAAGGAAATGTTTCAGTTGTGAATCATGAGCTGAAGGAAGAGAGCTGAGATGGGGAACAAAAGGTAAGAAAAATATTTTAGTGAAAGGTTAGGCTGAATTTGAAAGGTGAAGTAGGGAATTCTGAATTCACTGCAGAAGAGAAGAAGCTAGAGAGGTACTTCCCTTATCCAGCATGATCCTTATCATTGATTACTCCATAGCATTTATTTTCCCATTGTATGCCTTCCATAATGAAACAATAGGATTTGTGGATGAGAGGTGAGTAGTTCCAATGATGCTTTCTTTCACAATACTCTGACATCCCAGTTAAGAGGTTAGAGATGGGATAGGTGAACAAGAAGAATAAAACAATGTTGGATTTATAAATAATTGTTAATAGGTCATGTGGCCTGTATGGATGCTGGTAACATGTATTAGAAGAGCCTCTACCAGGCCTATTCTGTTTACCACTGAGCTAGAGAAGGCACTGAACTGCACTTTTGTCAAACTAGCAGATGACACCAAATAGGTAAGAGCAGTTGTTATACTGAAGTGTGATGTAGCTGTCCAGTGGGACCTATTCAGACTGGTAGTGTAATCCAAGAGGAACCTTATGAAAGCAAATTCCTACACGTTGAGGAAAGAAGCCCCTGCAGTGATACAGACTGAGGTCTGACTGGATGGAGAGCTGCTCTGCAGAAAGGGTCCCAGGAGCCCTTGGGGACAGCAAACTGAGTGTGATCCACAAGTGCCCTGACAGTAGAGACAACAGCTTTCCTGAGCTGCATTAGCAAGACCATCATCAGTAGATCAAAGGAAGGATTTATTTCCTTCTACTCACCACACCTTAGACATCCAGACACAGGGATGAGATCAGGAAAGTCAAGGCCCACATAGAACTGAGTTTGGTGAAGGATGTGAAAAATACATAGATATTCTACAAGTACATTAGTCAGAAGATAAAGGCAAAGGACAGTGTATCTTCTCTGTTAAATGAGAAGAAAGTATTGTCTATAACAGATGTGGAGGAGGCTGAGGTACTCAGTGAGTTCTTTGCTTCAATATTCACTGGCAGGCTTCCTATGTCTCTTACATTCCTAAAACTCCATTCTATGATTCTACAATTCTATGACTCTATGACTCCAGGATTCTGTTCAAGTTTGGGACCCCCATAAAAGACAGAGTGGTAAACTAGAAGTTCATCTGATGGCCACCTGATCTGCTGGATTTCAGAGCTCTTACTCTGCAAAAAAATGTAGAGGCAGATGGACATGTTCAACCTGGAGCAGCGATAGCTTTGGGAAAACAGAACAGCTGCCCTCCAGTTCATGTAATGGGAGCATCAAAAAATATGAGTCAGGATCTTCAAAAAAGTGCATGGTGGGAGAAAAAGAGGCAATTGGCACAGGCTGAACAAGGGGATGTTCTGATTGTTTAAAAGGAAAAGTCTATATAAATAAAACAGAAATTTTTAACTGAGTTAGGAACATGTTTGTGAAGGACTTCTGTAACTAAAAATTCCTTACACATCTTCCCAGAAAAATTACCCCCTCAGCTCTTAGAAATTTAAAGAGTTATAGAAACAAAACTATAAATACAACTGTAAATAAAGTCTCCAAGGATAACTCTATCACATAGAATAACCTCAGTGAACCAGTAAGCAGAGTCAAATACATAATAGTTACTAAGGAAACTATTAGAGAGTACGATGGACAGTAAATTTTTAGTTATTGTGGGTCATCTGAGAACACAGTTGGTTAACAGCAGCACATATGTATCGGTGGTATGCAAACAGAATTAATTGATCAGCGACTGAGTCACATGTTGCATCAATATAGGTGGTTGATGACGTTTTAGAATTTTTGTGGGTGGGACATCAGTTTCTCTTTCAAAGACCTTCCGCCGCAATCCATTTAAAACCCCAACACAAACACTGTACATTATGATACTATAAACTGTGTTAGTAGAACAGATACAAGTAGTGAGATGCACATTTAGCACAGCAGAGGGAAGGAGATGGATGATGGGAGAAGATATATTCCTTCCTAGTATATAAATAGATATTTATATATATAAATATAGACAGATATTTAATAACCATTTTTAGAGTTATTTCATCTTATCATATTAAAACGGTATAACTGAGATGTACTGAGTTTGAATTCTTTGCTAACATTTGTTCCATTTGTTTTTTGTTTCCTTGTGTATCGTGCATACTGTTCCAAAGCATGCAGAAGCTTATTAATTATTACTGATAATGTGAAAGTGCTCTGTTTTTCCAGTTGTTCTCCAAATACCTGATATGGTTGATTCCCAGAAGATAAAAGCTTCAGGTGAACAAAACAGATTAC